>ALYI01004315.1:0-21284 GCA_001969225.1 Ceriporiopsis andreanae CBS 279.92 | reverse complement strand
AGGAGGTTGGCGGCCACAGGAGGATGGGGAGAGGAGAGGAGTGGATTGGCCTGGGCCGCGTAGAGGGGTCGAGGAGGAAGAGGGGTCGGTCGTCGAAAATCCCAACCGAAAAAGAAATCGAAGGAAAATAATAATAATGAGGAATAATGAGGAGGGTACTCACATGCTGGCACGGCGTCGTGACCGGCTGCCACATCAGCCCGTAGCAGATCTCGCACAGCAGCTCGCTCTTGAGCTCCTTCTCGAACTGCGTGTGCGGGGTGTCGTCCGTGTCTGCGTCTGCGTCTGCGTATGGGCTGGAGGGGTTTGGGTGTGGACTGTGGGAATTTGAGTGTGGACTGGGCGAGTTTGAGTGTCGACTGGGCGAGTTTGAGTGTGGACTGCGGCCGTTTGAACTGCGACTGTTCGAACTGGTCCCAGCATTATTCGTCGAAGGTAGCGCGCGACGGCGGAGGCGGCGGCGCTTGCGCGGTCGGTGCGAGTGCAGCGACGGGCGGAAGTGTACGCCGTCATCTGCCTCGTCGTGGTCGGAGGTGTCCGCGTCGTCGTCGTCGTCGTCCCCGTCATGTGCATCCGAGTCTGCGTCCTCGTCGTCCGTGCGCTCATCCTCATCGCCCAACGGCGCTCGCCTTTCCTCTCGCTCTGCTAACGACTCTGCAGCGAGGGTGCGCTGCACGAGCGCGATGATTTTGTTCACGGTCACGTCCACTCTTGGCGCATGACTCGTCGCGGCTGCATGATTCGGCGCGAGGGCATCATACTGCCCAGGTGGTGCGCGGACGATGCCCACGTGCGCGTCGGGGTGCACGAACGTCGGCGCCTCCTGTGGCGAGGGGCGCGTGCACGAAGGGAGCGGGCAGGGTTGGGCCCAGTCTTCGTCCGCTGACGCTGCATGTGATGGCGAAGACGGCCCCGGCGTAGGTGAAGATGAGGAGGAGGAGGAGGAGGATGGACCAGGTGTGGGCGAGCGCAGGTGCGATGCGCAGACGGTGTGCCCGCAGTGCAGCGTCACGGGTGCGCTGAGTAGTGAAGGGGAGGGGCAGAGCGGGCAGCGCAGGAGCGGGAAGAGCGTGCTGGGCAGAGGGAGAGACGCCTCCATGTCTGTGTCTGTGTCGTCGTGGGCCAGGTCGTCTGATGGTGTCGGCGGTGGTGGACTGTGACTGCTACTGGTAGAACCAGAACTACGACTTGATGACATCCCTGGAGATGAAGATGAAGCAAGTGGCTGGGATTCAAAGCGAGTAAGGGCGGGTATCAAGGGAGAGCTAGGGATATGAGTACGAGGATAAGCGGGGGGCTGTACATGTGCGGGCGCGGAGGCAGATGCGGGCGGGTCGTGCGGGCGGGCATCGCGTGCAGGCGGGAGGGAGGAACTCGAATGGGTCGCGGGGGCCGCAGATGCCTGTGTGCCGTTGCTACCATTGTAGGTCGATATCTCTGCGGGTGCGGGTGCAAGCGCGGGAGCGTGCGGCTCTTGCGCGCTGCTCCCATCAGGATCCCCGGCCAGGGCCTGGCACGCAGATCCCAGGCCGTGTTCGTGTTCGAGTGCGTGCGGGTGGTGGGCGTGCAGGTGCATCTCGTTCTGGGCGTGGCTCACCGGCGACTTGGTGTCGTGCGGGTAATTAACCGGGGTGGGAGGAGTGTGTGGGTGTGGGCGAGGCGATCGCGGGCGCGGGGCGGGGAGCGAGGATCGGCGTGCGTGCTGCATCCCAAGCGCAGGCGCAGGATCGCTGCATAGTAGTATGTCGCCACCCGCATCCGAGGTCCCCGCGCTGGTCGCAACACCCTCGCCCTCGTGCTCGTGCGTGCTCGATATGTTCCCGCTCCCGTCCCCGCACGCTTGCTGCTGCCCGTCTGTGTTGGTGTTGGAAGACGCATCTGGTGCGGCAGGGCGGATGGAAGACGGGGCGGGCGATGGCGTCCGATGGGATCCCTGGCGGCCGCTGCCATCGCCATCGCCCGCCTGCCCAAACTCTCGCAGATGCGCCCCGTCCCCGCTGTGCTCGTCGGGGCGACCCAGCCGCCCCTTGCCCTTCCCCGTGGTCAGCATGCGATTGCGATGTTCGTGGCTAGGATGTGGGTGTGAGTGGGAAGCGGGCCATCTCCCTGCCTTTCACTGCGTCTGCGAGTCGCTCTTTGAAACGGCGCGCACCAGATCGACTCACGCACAGCAGACGCCCGGGCGTGAGCACCCCTGCGTAATGGTGCCGTCACGTGCGCCTCCCCCTCCCGCGCCCGATCGCGCCTGATTAGCCTCGCGGGTTCGGGTCCGCGGTCCTGGCTCGCACCCAGCCACGTCCCTGGCTCCCTTTCCCTCCTTTCGGCAGCTGCAGCAGAACATACGACTCGACCGCGACATCGCTTGCCTCACCACCCCAGAACCCAAGTACTCGCTCGCATTCTCAGCAAGTCAGAGAACACGTATACACACGGTAGTCGCAGGCTGCATTCCAACCGTCGCCGGGTCGCTCGCAGCTGTCACGCCGGCGAGCAGTCTGCATTCGCGCGCAAGATGATAGATCCACGGCCCCCCTCCCAATCTCGCCCGCCCGTCGTCATGCATTCTGATCACGTCGACGCCACGCTCGCCGGCGTGTCTGCGATGCTTGTGCTTAATCACGCCCGGCGTCCGCGCCAGAAACGGCTTCGAGGCCTCTCCGTCCGCGGACGCAGTATGCAGCGGCGTGCAACGTCCCCAGGCTGACTCGAGGTGCGAGCCTGAGGAACACATCTCCGGTGCGCGTACGCGTCTCGCGCTGCTCGCGATCGCCTGCCGCGCTGGGGACGCGACCCTGCCTGCGCAGCCCATTTCCCGAACCCTCTAACCCGAGCCCGCTTCACCTGACCCCATTCGCGAACGTTCTCGCATCCCTCCGTATTGGCCTCGCATCCCCCCGCTTCCGTCTCACTGCCCCGCATTGGCCTCGCAGCCCCGCATTGGCCTCACCCTGCACACTGTGGAGCCCACCCATCAGATCGCCCTCTCCCCTGGGAACATCGGGCCTCGTGCGGCGCTGGCGGGGCGGACGCGGACGCGGGGGCACATGCAAATCCCATATGCTATTGCTTATTGTCGCCCCCGCCCGGAGTCCATAGTCGAATCGCCCGCCCGCGCAATCGCCTCCAACTTTTGTTGCGCGACCCGTCATGGCGATGGCATGACGCTTGAGCTTAGACTCAGAGATCTAGTGGAGCTCTTACAGGCAGGCAGCGGCCGTGTCGTCGGGGCGGTGTTCAGGGCGTGATGGTCACCGCAAGCGGATGCGGGGAATCCGAACGGGGTATGCTCGCACGGCGCGCGGAGAGCCTGTGTAATGAAGGCGTGGTTGCTTGTTTGAGGAAGGGTAGGTCGCAAGTTGCCTCCCGCCCAGTGTTCGGAACTTTGGTGTTAGACTAGGTGCGGGGCATACTGCGTGCGTAACTTACTGGCTGCTAACGACAGTGGGCGTTCGAACGCCTTCTCTGTGCACGCTTGAAGGGCGCGCTCTTCCGTTCCTGTGCACGGACGCGCTCTTCCGTGGCCTATTGTCCTCAACCCGTTACCCAACCTAGCCCGGCAGCGCATCGCATCGCGTCGCCATCGCGTATTGCGCAATGCAGCACTCACGCGTTCATAGGCGGACGATCGATAATGTGCACTCGGGAGGTGGGCTTGCCAGATCCAGTTGCTGGACGCAGGGTCGATGCACGATGCATTGAGTGGCTCCGTAGTCCCGGGTTTCGTGGGCTCTCAGACTGAATACCGAGATCCCAACTCCCCTGCTTGAGCGTGCCGACGTCGCGCGAATTTCGCACAACGCGCCTCGAGGCGTGCGTGCGTCCGCGGAAATTGGCTCGTCTCGCGTCTTGCAAGTGCGCGCTATCGACGCTCGAATCTCGAGGCTCGACTCTCGATGGCGCGCACTTGTTCGCTTTCGTCGAGCGAGCCAAGAATTCAAGCTCTCCTGCTTCGGACCACGCGTGTACAAATGCGCCCCGACAACGATAAGGCGAACGAAGTGCACCATCAGAAGTCGGTCGACTACTATAGTATAGACTATAGGACTTCCACGCTCGCCAGGCCCGCCGCCAAACTCCCAGCACTCGCCTAGCAACGCGACGACGTGGGCTTCACACCTAACGTCGACGATCGTGCTAGTGTCGACATGTTCGTGTCCGTGCACGCTGCGTGTCTCCGTGCACGGTGCCATGTGCGCTGTGTGTCGTCCTGTCTTCGTGTCCATGCATGCGTCGGGCGTCGGGCGTCAAGGGTCGGCTGCCGAAAAAGGCCATGGTGATGGTGATGTGGCGAAAGCGAGGAGGCGAATAGGAGAGCTTGGAAGGGGTGCCGCGTGGCGAGCGCGTCGGTACGAACAAGACACCGGCTCGTGCGTCGCGATGATGGCCGCCTCTTACGCTCGAACCCGCGACGCGTGCAGGGAGCGCGACGCCGAAACACCCCAGCATCTCGCTCTTCGCCGCGGCACCCAGACCAGGGCAGTGAACCATAAGCATAAGCTGCCAGCTCTTAGCTCTCCGTCACGGCCGCCAAGACACCGGAGGGTGCCACACGGTTTCTTTCTGCAGTCAATGCGAACTGGGGCGCGCGCTCTCCAGGTATTTCATCTTCACGCGTCCCGTGAAAGTTGTGCTGAAGCGCGTAATCACAGAAGTTCCCGATGATGCAGATTCAGGGGCGCGAACCGGTGGCGCGGGCACAATATTCTACAACGCCTGACCCTCTTCGCGGTAAGACTCCAGCTCCAAGGCACTGTTAAAAAACTCTAAATTAACGAACGAGTGCTAGGTAGTAGACACCAACGGTATAAGAGTGTCTCCTGCTTTGCCGCCTCCGTTCCGCTTCCACGCCCCCGTGACGATCTGCAAGTAACGTAACCGAGGCTTCTGGTCGACGGCGTAGCAGACTGTAGTCTACTGCATCACGGCGAAGAAGGCACCGGTGCGCGCCATAAGACAGCTCCTGGATCTCCTCACTTACTTCATTGTGCAGCGATGCTAGATCGATGCCTGAATCCCAGGTCACTGATAACAATACCGATAACGCATGGAAATCATGTGCTTCGCGTCTCCATTTCGACTCCACACTGCCGTGACGATCTGCAAGTAGCCGAGGCTTCAAGCCAACGGCGTAGCGGCGTAGCAGTACGGTGAAGAAGACACCGGAGCTCATTGACGATGACCGTGACACGCCGGCTACTGTTGACGTGACGCCGCAGGTCGCTATGAATGCGACGCCACGACAAATCTATTACACAGAAATCATAAGCAAGGCGTAAGGCACCTCGCTCCTGGTGGCGCAACACAATCATCGACCAAATCAACCCTTCACGAGTGTCGCTGTGTCAACCAACAGGTGCTCGACATGTGTACGTTTCGCGTGGCGTACAGCAAAGAGAAAGCCGCCCAGTCTCGGGGTCTGACTCAGAGGAGGTGAGTGACATGTTGATTTCCTGACGAAGCTCGTGGCTGATGCGATGGATGCAAGGTATAGGATCCAGGATCCAGGACCTAGGACCCAGGGGACCGAACCTGAAGCCTGGGCTCACCATCGCGGCGGCCAAGACACCGGAGTGCGCCGCGATGATCACCTCTTGCAGCCCATGTGAATTGCTGCACGGGCGCGCGCTCTCGAGGTATCTCATCTTCACAAATCCAGTGAAAGTTGTGCTTGAGCGCGTGCGATACCGTGTGATCGCAGGAGTTGCCCGGTCAAGTGCGGAACACGCTGTGAACAGTCCCTAAACCCTGCGGTAAGACTCACTCCAAGATGTAGCGAGACTTAATGGACGCTTAAGAATCCTAGGTCAGCTGCGTTATCAATACCGATAACGTACAGAGGGCTTCTGACTCGTCGCCTTCAATTCGCCCCCACGCTCCCGTGACGATCTGCAAGTAACCTAGGCTTCTAGTCTACGGCGAAGAAGACACCGGTGCACAATGATGATACCCGTATCATGTCGGTAATGCGCCTCAAGACTCTTGCATAGCGCCGCAGGCCGCTATGACTATGGTTCCACTATACCCATGCGCAACCTCTTCGTCCCAGCACTGACGCGCTCCGGTGGCGCAACAACATCTTCGACTTCGACCCTTGACGAGTGCCACCGCGTCGGCTTGTCAGCAGATATCTAACATTTGCGCGCTGGGCCTGGCGTCGGACAGAGATAGAATGTGTCGCCGGGTCTGTTGCCCGCCGCCACACATCCACCAGGCTACAGTCCTGCTCTTCGTGGCGGTTTCGTGCCTGGTTGGCGTCTGTTGCCGCACACGCGACTCGGTCAGTTGTGTTAGCAGACACGACACCTGTCCTGGATGCGACGCGTTTGCGTCAACGCCGCGTTCTCCTTGCTCATAGTGTTCTAGTCGCACGCCATTCACCCAACCTCCAGCGTGCCACTCGAGCAAGTGGCACTCTCGGGTGTCGAATTAGCCGGGTGGCACGCAGAGCGGAGATGTGCTAAGAACCCTAACCCTGCATTGGTACACTTGCCACCCGGTAAAGCGGCCCGCCCGAAGCGTGGGAAACCCGCCCTGTCTTGTCTTACGTCAGCGGCGTCCCGCCGGGCGCGACCAACTTGTTGATTGCTTCGCAAAACGTTACGCTCGCGACTGCCGTCGCCCTCCCAACCAACACCAAAATTCAATATTCGATCTAGGCACGGCTGGACAATGAAGTCGGGGGTTGTAAATTTCCTTACGTGCGTGTTCCGTTGACCTTTTGGTGCGCAACGCGAGGTGAAGAGGTGAGAAGCCGCGATGTCGAGGAAGTGCAGGTGCGCGGAGGCGGCTCTATTGGGATGGTTGCATGGGCGCATGGCTGGACCTGACTAGAATATTTGAAGGGAAACGACTTATCCTACGGCATGCGGTACGCTCTAGTTGCCAGCCTCATCCTAAGAGGCAGAGGTGATAGCTGTCGACACTGTACACAAGGTGAGCGTTCACAACCTCTTGAAGATCTCATTTATATACTCACAAGTTTATGTACCTCTAGACTACACGGTCTACGCGTCCGAGCATCTTTTACGCTCATCGCCCTCGCGACGGTTTTCTAGGCAGCAATAACGGAGGCAAATGGCCGGCGCCTGACGGGCGCTAGCTTCTCGACGACGACAGGCCACGATCATCGATACGACTCGGCAATTGGCATCAATCTGGCCCTTATGTGCCGCGAAAGAGGCGAAAGCGCGAGAAGAGGCCAGGTATGTTGTCTCGCCAGGACCCTCCGTGCACTGGGACGTCTTTGAGGCCTCCTTCGATACGCTTTTTACGAGCGGAAGCGTTGCTAGTCGCGTCTTCACCGATCGACCCATGCTCATCCGCACCATGTATTGAGACAGTCACCATAAGGCACGATGTGCGCGAAAATTGAGACACTCACGGGCCCAGGTACCCATCGCCTCCCGTCATACGGGGTATGCTGAGCGCACCCGCTGCACTATATAACCCGCGCAACCGCGTCTCGGTGCGCCGGTCCCGCCCTTCTCTCTCTGTGTGCTACCGTGTATTATCGAGCCGAGCCGCTGTGCGCACTCTGCTCGCCCGCCTGTCCTTGACTCTCTGTATCCCCCACGACCTCCAGCTAGGCTTCGCTCTTTCGTTTCGCAGCTGATAACATGCGTTTTTCGCCAATAGTTCTTGCGCTTGTGGCCCTTGCGGCGTCGGTCAGCGCGCGCCCCACGACGTGCCATCGCCGTCCGAGTGGAAGCAAGAGCGTGAGTGCGAGCCCGGTTGTCAGCACCGGTATCAGCACCAGCATTGGCACGACTTCGAGCACGAGTGCAGCAAGTGCTTCGACCTCAAGCACGAGCACCACTTCTAACTCAAGCACGGGCACCAACACGAACACTGGCACGGGTAGCAATTTGGGCACCAGCACCGGCAATAACACGACCTCGAGCACGGGCACGAGCACAAACAACAGCACGAGCTCGTCCGGGAACTCAAGCGCGGGTAGCGGCGACAACCAGACCACGGGCTCCGGCACAAATTCCACCTCCACAAACTCGGGATCGAATTCGAGTTCGAGCGACAACGCGACGACTGTGAACCCGAGCACAGATTCGAACACGCCCACGGGCGCCAACGGAGGCTCGGGCTCCAAGGCCGTTTTCGCGCACCACATGGTCGGCTACACCGCGCCCTACACCTCGGCGGACTGGCTGCAGGACATCAATGCCGCGTATGCGGCCGGCATCGACGCATTTGCGCTGAACATTGGCCCCGATGATTGGGAGGCTACTCAAGTCGACGCCGCGTATGTCTGTCCTTAGTATTAATTTCGCTGCAATTGACCAGGGCCGCTTCTCTAGATATGCGGCAGCGCAGTCGTCCGGCACGGGCTTCCAGCTGTTCATCTCGTTTGACATGGGGTGCGCGTAATTTACTTTCCAAGTAGCTGGCATCTGTCTTATGCATTTCGTTTTAAGCTCTTTCCCGTGTTCTACCGCCGACAACGCTGCAGCGCTGCGCACGTACATCACCAAGTACGCCAACCACCCGAACCAGTTCAAATATAACGGCCGCGTCTTCGCGTCCACTTTCGCAGGCGAAAGCTGCGCATTTGGGCAAGGTTCCGTCGCTGAAGGCTGGGCGACTCAGTTCGTCGGCCAGCTGACCGGCGCGAACGCCGTCCACTTCGTACCGTCGTTCTTCGTCGACCCAGCCACCTTCGGTCAATACAGCAGCTCCATTAACGGAATGTTCAACGTGAGCCAATGGCAGAGAATCTTTCAAATACATGAGCTGAATTGTCTCGGATAGTGGAACTCCGGATGGCCGATTCAGATGACGGCTGACTCTGTGAACGCGGAGCTTTCGAGTCAGGGATTGAGTCTGTCCGCGACCGCTCCCGCAGACATCGAGAAGATCACCTCGATCTTGCTTCCTCATGTTGGTGCTATTGATACCGACAACCAGTACATCAACGGCCTCAAGGGTGTCAACTCCAACGACGGAGCACCGACATACATGGGTGCAGTCGCACCGTGGTTCTTCTCGCACTATGGCGTGAATTCGTACAACAAGAACGTAAGCGTCATATGCGATTTGGAGGGACGACGAGGCATAGTCTGACGATTCTTATGTGCAGTGGATCTACTACGCCGACTCGCACCTGTACAACACCCGCTGGGAGAACATCATCGCAAACCGCGGCAGTTTCGACCTCATCGAGATCGCCACATGGAACGACTTCAGCGAGTCTCACTACATCGGTCCTATTCACGGTGCAGAGCCCAACTCGCAGCTGTGGGTCGATGGCTTCGATCATTCTGGTATGTTTCGTCTTCAGGAATATGGAGCCCAACTGATCGTGTATAAAGCGTGGCTCGACATGACCAACTACTACGCGACTGCGTACAAGACCGGTTCTTACCCCGCAATCACGAAGGACAAGGTCTACGTCTGGGCGCGCCCACACCCCAAGAACGCGAACTCGGGCGACTCCGTGCCCAAGCCTACAAACTATGAGATGGTGAGCCGCACATACCTCGGCCGCACTATAATGCTAAGTTCGTATCACACAGACCCAAGATCTCATGTGGGCCGCCGTGTTCGCCACCGCCCCAGCCACCGTCACGCTCTACACCTCCGACAACAACTCGCAGACGTTCAACGTACAAGCGGGCGTGTCCAAGCTTTCGATGCCTCTCACAGAGACCGGCGGGTACATGCGCGCGGTGCTCACGCGCAACAACGCCGTCATCACGGACTTCGCGCCATCGACGTACTTCTACCAGGCGAACCCCTCGGTATACAACTACAACGCGTTCACCGCGAGTTCACCAAATTAGCCAGCTGAGCTGGTCGTCCGCTCCTTCCGCTTTCCTGCAAATACCCGACATTCATTTCCTTCATACCCCGTATCCAAAATGGGCCCCTCGGTGGGTCTCGTGTGTTCGAAATCCGAGATTTCGATCTCGTGTCAAGGTGTCTTCCTGGCGACGACGATTATTTTTGTATCGTGTAGAAGACAGGCATGTACTACATGGCATCAAACTATTACCCTATGACCGCGAACAGCTGCATGACGCGGTTTCAAGAAAGTTATAAATTAAGTGAATGAAAAAGAAAAAAAAAAGCGACCCATGGTGCGATCAGTCTTAGAGCTTGGCATTTGTGTGCCATGAAGAGTCACCATGAACGGTGGAGTTCAGATACGGGGACGAGCCTGCACTGAAAAACGGCAGATGAGGTTCGAAGGCAATTACGTAATTGAGCATTTCAGCGCTCGTGGCAGCGCTTCTCACCTTGAACCACAACCAGCATCCCTGTTGGCACACTTTCCAGAGAAAGATCATCTCGAAGTTAGTACCTGATGATGCGTGATTTTTGATGCCGCTGTAGATGTCGATTCGGGCCTTGCACCCTCTCCAGGCGGTGAGTGCTTACTTATCATCGACTGCATGAAAATCTTGCTCAGTATGTATGGATGAACATATAGTGTGTTGCTTTATATCGCACTGCATCAGCTGAATACTCGCAAATCATTCTTCTCTGACGTCGACGTTTTTTGGCGGGTACTTTCAAGGAGACGTGCATTGGCATCGTCGCCTCGATCATGGATGTAACAACCCAATACCAACGTCATCCGATCCCGTCCCTATCCACCTCATTTATCGAGAGAGAGTGAACGATGGCGAACATGAGCGGCATGATCCACGCAGTGAGCTTCGCGTTGTGCCCACCTCATCGCATGGCGCCTATGTACTAGATACCCGAAGGTGCGTAACAATATTCGCCACACTTGAAACGATTCTCATGTCTAATAAGGTATGTAGAACCGCAAGTGACAGGCGCGATACAGTGCGGTAACAAGTATGCTTATATCAGACTGAGCACCTGGAAGTGTCTGCCTCGATTCATTTCCATCCCAACTGCCAGTGTCAAGTCGTCGCGGAACGTTTCTTCGTCGATGACCATCAGGTCGGTCCGCCTATCTGCAACATCCTCCAGGTGTTTTGTGTGTGACGCGAAGTGAAAAAGCAAGAAGCCCGGATGTCTAGGAGGTTGCAGGTGCGCAGAGCCCTATCAAGGTGGAGTCGAATGAACGCGTGGCTGGGCTCGACTAAAACATCTGAAGATATACCGAACGTGGTACGAGCGAGTTGTCAGCCTCATGCTGCAGACATGGCATCTATGCTGCGTATACATGTGAGCATTCATCGCTTCTTGAAAGCTCGTCGATATACTCACAAGTGTGGGTACCCTCGAGATTTATCGTTTCACCCAATCGAGCACAGTTCATGCTCCCCGTCGGCCAACGATTTCCCGGGGAAACAGACGAAAGGCCTGAAAAGATGCTCAATATTTCATTAGGCTGACCACTATTTTGCTGAGACAGCGGCGAGGCTTGCTTTGATACACTTTTAGGACGCGGCAACGCTGGCTGACCGGGCCTCCATATGCTCATCTGCACGCACCATGCAAACTATATCAGACATCCACGATCCCTAGCTCTCACTACCCTCCCATCATACGGTGTACGCTGAGCGCACCCACCTCACTTTATAATCCGCACATCCGCATCTGTGTTGCGCCGGCCCCGCCTTTCCTCTCTCTGTGATACTGTGTATCATCGCAACCAGCCGCTCTGCTCATTCTGCTCGCCCATCTGCTCCTCACGCTACCTCCGTACCCCGCACGACCTTCAGTCAGGCTTTTGCTCTCTCTGACACCTGACAATATGCATTTTTCGCCTCTAGTGTTCGCGCTCGTGGTCCTTGTGGCGTCTGTCGGCGCGTGCCCAACGTGTGGACGCCGTTCCGACTCTGACAAGGCCGCGAAGCCATGGCCTACCAGTGTCGCCGGTAGCACAAGTACGTCTTCAAGCACGAGCACGAGCACGACGTCGAACACAAGCAAGACTTCTAGCGCAAGCACAACAAGCGCTCTAAGCTCGAAGACCAATCCGTTTTCGATGCCGACCACGAGCTCAGGTGCGGGTAACAGCGCGACTACGAGTAGCCCCACGAGTTCCAGCACTACTGCCCTCCCGACGACTACTAGCGCGAGTCCCAAAGCTGTTTTCGCACACCACATAGTCGGCTTCACCGCTCCGTACACTTCGGCGGACTGGTTGCAGGACATCAATGCAGCTCATGCGGCGGGAATCGATGCTTTTGCGCTGAACATTGGTGCGGACGACTTTGAAGCAACTCAGGTTGCTGCGGCGTACGTCTGTTCCCAGGCTTCGTTGTTATTTCAATTGACACAGTGACAACTTCAGCTACACTGCAGCGCAGTCATCCGGCACGGGCTTCCAGCTGTTCTTCTCGTTTGACATGAGGTACGCATAATTTGTCGCACAATTCGCCCCTGGCTAATGCAGCTCTATTCAGCTCTTTCCCTTGTTCAACCGCTGCCGACGCTGCGCCCCTGCGCACGTATATTGCCACATACGCCAACCACCCGAATCAATTCAAGTATAATGGCCGTGTCTTTGCGTCCACTTTCGCTGGCGAGAGCTGCAAATTCGGGCAAGCTTCCGTCCCGGCAGGCTGGGCAACTCAGTTCGTCGGCCTGCTGACCGGCCCTAGCGCAGTGCACTTTGTGCCGTCATTCTTCATCGACCCAGCCACGTTCGGTCAATACAACAGCTCTATCAATGGAATGTTTAACGTGAGTGATGGCAAGATATTCCATCCCCCAACTTACACGAGCTGACATATTTTGGGCAGTGGAACTCTGGCTGGCCAATCGACATGACCACCACTTCCGTGAATTCAGAACTTCAGAGTCAGGGACTGAGTCTCGCTGCCACCTCTCCCTTCGACATCGAAAAGATCACCTCGATCTTGCTCCATCATGTCGGTGCCATTGATACCGATATCCAGTATATCAATGGCCTCAAGGGTGTAGCCTCCAACAATGGTGCGCCGACGTACATGGGCGCAGTCTCGCCATGGTTCTTCGCGCACTATGGAGTGAACTCGTACAACAAGAACGTAAGTGTCATATGCGATGCCAGAGGATCGATAAGCGTAGGCTGACAGACCTGACATACAGTGGATCTACTATGCCGACTCGCATTTGTACAACACTCGCTGGGAGAACATCGTCGCAAATCGCGACATCTTTGGCCTTATCGAGATCGCCACCTGGAACGATTTTAGCGAGTCTCACTACATCGGTCCCATACACGGCGCCCAACCGAACTCGCAGTCCTGGGTCAACGGCTTCGATCACTCTGGTATGTTGCATCTTCAAGACTCTCAAGCCTGGCTCACCCTTTATTAAGCGTGGCTTGCTATGACCAATTACTACGCGACTGCGTACAAGACTGGTTCTTACCCTGTAATCACGAAAGACAAGATCTACGTTTGGGCACGTCCACATCCCAAAAACGCAAATTCCCCTGACCCCGTGCCGAAGCCTATGAACTATGAGATGGTGCGCGGCACGTTCTCAACTGCTTCACGACATGACATTGACTCTCTGCAGACCCAGGATCTCATGTGGGCCGTCGTATTCGCCACCGCGCCAGCCACCGTCACGCTCTACACCTCCGACAGCAACTCGCGGGTGTTCCCCATCCAAGCGGGTGTGTCTAAACTCTCGATGCCTCTCACAGAGACCGGCGGGTACATGCGCGCGATGCTCTCGCGTAACAACGTCGTCATCATCGACTTCGCGCCGCCAACGTACTTCTACCAGCCGAAACCTTCGCTGTACAACTACAATGCGTTCACCGCGAGCTCACCGAATTAGCCAGCTGGCCTGGCAGGCATCTCCTTCGTCCTGCTACAAATACTGCCTTTCGTTTCTTTCGTATTGGCCCAAGAAGACCACTCTCTCCCGAGGACCACATCCCGAGGCAGTGTCTACCGTCTCGTTGGGGTCTCCTCCGTTCGAGATCCGAGAATTTGATTT
This sequence comes from Ceriporiopsis andreanae CBS 279.92, assembly GCA_001969225.1. Taxonomy (NCBI): domain Eukaryota; kingdom Fungi; phylum Basidiomycota; class Agaricomycetes; order Polyporales; family Meruliaceae; genus Ceriporiopsis; species Ceriporiopsis andreanae. Next base: position 7,412 of record ALYI01004315.1, on the reverse strand, counting down.
CGCGTTGGAGAATATTTTTGGCGATGACGGGTACACTATTTTGTGTGATGTACCTGCACTACATACATAACATCAAGCCACTGCTAATAATGAACAGCTTGAGCTGAATAATGAACAGCTTGAGCTGCATAACGTGGAAGACACGGAGATGACCGTCGGCGACGTTGACTGTAGTCCGTGCAGTCTCAGAGTTTGGGCACCTGTGCAGGAAGACATTAAGAGGCACAAGGATGCGCTAAACAATAGCCAGTCAACTTGAATCGACTCCTAATACAAGGATGTTTTTTTTTCTGGCGGTGGAGTTTCACTTAACAAGAGTTTATCGGTGTCTTGTACTCTCTCTCTCCCTTCTGCATTTTTATTCTTCGTAGTCACTTTGCTGTGTCGGATATATACCTCCCACTTCAACTTAATATGGCCCGTACTCATCACTCATGCACAATGGAATCAGTCAGAGTCATACACGCGCTGCCCCCGGTTGCATCCATACGCGGTCCTACAAAGTGGATGTTTATTTCGTTGGTTCCCGGATAGTCGTTAAGCATTTTTTCGCAGTGCGCATGGCGCGACCGTGTACGTCGAGCGCGACATGAAAACGAAAGAACATGATTCCCGCTTCCAAGGAGGGAGGTTGTGTATTTCAGTCTCCGAACGAAGTGGGAGGCGCCCGTGCGTGCGCGATATCCTGCAAACCTTAATATCGATCAACCTTACAACGAACGACGACTACGGGTATTACAGTGCAGTGGAGCGAATGGATCTCAGCACACTCCCATTCGACACTTGGTTTTCGGTATCATTATGGGTATCCATCAAAGACCTTTGCAATTTACGAGCCGTGCGTACTTTTGACTCCTTCACATTTTCTACCGAAGCATCGATCGACGCCACTCACATTTGTGGCCTTGTGCAGACATGCAAGTCCATGCGCGACATGATGGACGAACGCGCCGTCTGGAACGCAGCGCTTTCCGACATGCTGCGCGTCTTTCCCCTCACACACATTGTCGCAGAGCTGCCCAACATGCCGACGCGCGCCCTCCAGGCGACGTGCGTCCGCCTCGTCCGCCTCGGTCGCGCGTGGAACACCCCGCAGCTCATCCCGCGCAGGATGGACGCGCACGATATTGGCCAGAACGTGTTTGGGCTCGCGTTCCTGCCCGGGGGACACCATCTCGTCGCGCTGGACAGTGCCACCGGCCGCAAAATCCTCTTGTACTCTATCGCTGCCGCCCAGCCTGTGTATGTCATGGATGTGGGACGTGTAGGAGATGGTATTGACACCTGGGTTGGACTGTGCGGCGAGCTTCAGGTCGTTCCCGCTTCGTCACGCACTGCCTACGTCGTACAGTCTCATGGACGAAGGTGCGTCATGTGTATCCCGCCTTCCGCGTCCTCACCGTATGGGTCTTTTTTTAAAAACAGAATGGAACCAAACATGCGCGACAACCTCTGCTTTCGAGTTCACCGCTACGAAAACAACAGCCTTCTGGACCTTGTTTCTGCTGTCTCTCTGGATCCTAGCTACGAGGTGATCGCCGAACACGCTTTGTTTGATGGCAACACACTTTGGCTCGCATATCTGCATACCGCTCCAAATAGCTCGACCAAAGTCCACTTACGACTGCGTCCCATTCGTGGTGAGCACACGACTGAGGTAGCAGAAGTAACCCAAGTGCTTGCTTTCAACCCGTATTCTGCTCAGGTACGTCTATCCTCCGTCCTCGTTACCGCGACTCGGACACAAATGCTGACGGCAGGCATGCAGGATATCTTTGTCGCACAGGTACATATGCGCATGCTGTCTTCAACGCGCGTTCTCGTCTGGAAACCCGGCAAAGTGGCTCTGTTCTGCCTTGACGACAAAACGGGCGTCACCGATGTCTCTGGCGTGCAGACCGCACGCGCACCGCTGTGGTCGGGAGAAACGGACGCCGGTCTTCCGCGCACTATCACTCACCGCCTCGCGCAGTACACGGTAGGCTCGCCGGTTCCGTACGTCGAGGACGGCCGCCAACGTGCGTTCTGCGCGCTCTGGGATCAGGAGCACACGGTTCTCCTCGACCTTCCTCTCGAAAACAGCGGCCCCGGCAGCAACACCGTGCGCATCAAAGACCGGCAGCATCAGATGTACCTGCACCGGCGCTCCCAGAGACCGTGGCAGCACGACCCGTTCCAGGTGGCGACGGACGCGAACTGCGTGTTCGCATCGCGCCTCGTCACGAACCTCGGGCGCAAGGAGACCGACGTCATCTTCCAGCCGGCGCTGTCCGCGACCTTCCGCTACGGGCCCGCGGTCGGCCGCGAGTACCGCCGGCTGAGCTTCGCGCACCGCGGCGGTGCGCTCGGGGGCGGGTCGCTCAACCTGCATGCCCCCGGGGTGCTCGGCTTCGAGACGATTGCGGTCATGGAGGTCGCGGTGGACGAGCTCTCGGGGCGCGTCGCGGTGTATTCCATGCGTGAGAAAACGCTGATGGGCTCGTACAGGGTGAGTGTACCGATCTTGTATATATTTGATACCCTGTAAGCAAGGTGCAGAAGATAGAGGAAGCTTCTCAACGGCTTCACGCCAATAATCCCTGCAGCTGAACATAATCAATTGCGTCTTAATAGTAAAGACGAACAGGCAATGACCTGCCATGGTACACGCGTTGAGAGGCAGCGAACCGTTGAGGATCACTTAGAGCGACTGCAAGTTGCAGAGATCTTTGAACGATACCCATAATGATATCAAGTACCATGTGTCCAATGAGAGGGTAGCAAGATCCATATGTTGCGCCGGATTTCGCCCAGCTATAGTGTGGTCATCGTTGTAAGGTCGATGATCGAGATCAGGAGGAGGAGACTCGGAATATGTCGCGCAAACCATTGGCGCTCGTTCTCTTGTCCACGACCACGACAAGCAATTTCGAACCTCAGAGATTCACACAGTCATGGATCTCTCGATAATCTCTTTCGACGCATGGTTTGCAATATCGTTGTGGCTATCGGTGAGAGAGCTTTGCGCCCTGCAGGAGGTGAGCTATGATTCTCGTTGAATGAGCACCGATCAATCCTTGCTTTGCGATCAATCTGGCTGAACCGGCGTGCAGACGTCCAAGCTCGTTCGCAATGCCTTGAACGAGCGTCCTATTTGGCACGCTGTGTTGGCAGATCTTCTGCGTATCCACCCATTCGCGCATGCAATCACGGAGCTGCCCAGAATGCCCACGCATGACCTGAAGGACATTTGCATTCACATCGCACGTCTAGATCGTGTATGGAACACCCAAAACCTCGTCCCCCGTGCACTGTACCAACATGAGCTCGACCGGATCCTCAATCACCTTACTCTTCTACCCGGTGGACGCCATATCGTGGCTTTGGACAATATCCGTGGAAACAAGGTCTTCTTATACTCAGTCTCTCTCCCGCATCCGGTGTGCGAGAGGGATGTAGGAGGGGTGAGTCATTCCCACACCGAGTGGGAGGACGAACATATGTCAGGCCATGTGGAGGATATGCCCCCGCCGTGTCCCGAGTGGAATTATATACGTGGCGGGCTTATGGTCTCTCCTCTCTCTTTCTGCGAAGCCTTCGTTATACATTCCCATGGGCGAAGGTGCGCTACTCTGTCTGTGGATTACATCCATACAGTTCTCTGATCTTCTTCAGGATAACATCGTCAATACGGGATACGGTAGAATATCGAGTATACCGCTACAAGGGCACTGAGCGCTTGTCGCTTTTTGCCTCAGTCTCTCTGCCTCCTGGCTGCCGAGTCGTTGCGGAGGATACCCTCTTCGACGGCGTTGTACTCTGGCTTGTCTCTCTGGAAGTGTTGCCCAGCACCCTTTTACAGTTACGGCGGAGACGTGTGATCATTGGTGATGCACAATCTGCGGACACAGAAGAGTCCGTGCATCCACTTGCATATCCAGTCCCATACGACGTATGTCATATATCCGTCTCGCTCGCGTGAAGTATTTGACCCTATTATACAGGATGTCACGCAAGAATGGTCCGAAGTGTCGCTGCGGATATTGTCGGCGACGCGAATCTTGGTGTTCAGTCCTTGGCCTACGGGAAAAGTGCCTCTGTTTTGTACCCCAGCCGATAGAGCGACTTCGCATGCACAATCCGCGCCGCTGGCTCCGTTTTGGGAGGCAGTTCCAGGGTCGGGACTCCCTGTCGATAGTGAGGGACGCCGTCTCTCGTACTTCATAGGGCCTCCGATGCCACACAGCAAGGATGGCGTCCAGCGGGTATTCTGCGCCCTATGGAGTCGCCAGTACGTCACTACATTGGATGTACCGTTGGAGACGAAGGGGAGCCCCAGCGTCCATCTCATGTCTCGACAACATCACCTCTCCATGCACCCTGTCTTGCACGATCATCCCCACAGATCGGGTCAATACGATACTTCCCCCCAGTCTAGCTTCGCGTCGCACACAATTCTCCGCGAGATAGACTCGTATTTGGGTCTTACGTTGGACCTCGTACTGCAACAGACTTGGTCGCCATCTTTTAGCCCTGGCCCGACGTCAGGTCGCGAGTACCTACGGCTGGACCGCGGGGATCAAGACAATGACGACGCGCTTCTTGACGGATCCGTTGAACTTGAGCAGTATATGTTGGAGGCAGATTCTACCTCTATCGCAATGGACGAACTTTCTGGGCGGATAGCAGTGTTCTCGATGTGCAACCGTGACAAGTCCAGAATAGGGTCAAGAACAGCATTATATCGATTGAACATACTTTGTCCCCAAATTTCTGCCGACTCGTCCGTCGAGTAATCATGTAGCTTACCATATAGCAATCTGAGCGTGAACTATAAGTATAGGTACAAACTTGCAGAGCATATCGAAGCCCTTTGCGCGACCGCCGCAAGATGACGAGCGTAAGTTGGATTGAAGTAATCATCACAATGGACGATGCGCGAAGATGACAAAAGCCCTTCTACGGCCTCCGACCAATATACCCCAAAGCTGAACTAATTAATTGCATTTTGACAGCAAATACGAACAAGCAATGACCTGCCACATTACACGCGTTGAGAGGCAGCGGCGTGTTGCGAATTGCTCAGACCGACTCACCAGTTCGTTCCAAGCATCAGGGTTTATTTTGTAACAGCCTTGGATGGCTTAAGTTTTTTGAACGGCCGCTCGTCTTCTTGCGCGTCCTCGGGATAATCCTCAAGTTTTCGTTTGAGCTGGTGGTACGCTTCGCGCAGTTTCGAGAACACCTCTTCATTGAACCCGATACACTGCAATGGCATGCATTGCAGATGTACGGATCCGGCCTTTAGATCTTGTTGTACTGTTTCGAAGTCATGCGCCTCGTGGAAGCCGACGATGGCCGCCTCCTGTGCATTTAGGCAGACCTAGCAGAGATGTTGTCAACCAGTCAAGGGTGTGAAGTGGCCTACTTACTTCTTCCCCTTGAGACTTCCCAAACTTTAGACAATCGTCTGCAGTGATTGCCATCACGTCAAGGGCCTTGTATGTCCCCGCATAGACGACATGATGTTTCCGGCTGTCACTGCAGAACAACTCCCCCGTCTGGCCTGCCATCATTGCGAATTCTGCGGATTTGCGCCACCCCTTGCCAGGTTTGTATTTCATGTCAAGACCAACAGCTATGGCATGTTGCGGTCTTTCCAAAGAAAACAGAACCTGCTTGTGTAAGAAAAAGATCTTGATATCTGCGTCCCCGGTGAGACTAGTGCAACCCTCGTCAGCATCAAGAAGTTGTTCCAAAGGACACATACCCTCGAAGTACGGCCTGTGGTAACTCACCTTTGATCAGTAGTGGAATAATTTACTCTCAAGTCCAATGAAACATACCGCAACACTTTTGCCTCCGTATTGTTGAGGCATGAGCACGGGCCATGTGGACCGAAGGGCGTGGTCCTGAATCTGTACTGGCTCGAATTTGGCCAGTAACGTGTGCACGTCTACATTGGACCTTCTGCGTCGCGATACCGCTTGGCGTGTCTCATCACGAGCACCGCCGTTATGATCTGAAGCTTGTTTGTTCGAAGGCTCGCGCACACGCGATCGACCATTCGCGCTGCGGCTACCACTGCCCTTCGAATTGCGGATGTTGGCTCGTGTTGGGACACGATCAGCCTTTTCGTCGTCACCAGGATCCGCCCCATGACCAGAGTCTGGCACTTCCGAGTCTGAACAATCGACCTGACGGGGTTGCAGACGTCAATTGGGAGGATAGTGCCCCGGAATCGGTACTCACAAAACTTTGGACGGCGGATTTAAGCTGCGCATGCTTCGTATCTAGCTTCGCCTTGTCCTCCAACAAGTTGCCAATCTTGACTTCCTGACTTGCACATCAGAAAGGCTACTTAGAGGCGAAAACTAATCAGTGGCTCACACAATCACGGCGAGCAACCTCGCTGTCCTGCAAGCGAGCCTGGACGTTTTGTAGATCCCGTTCTAATGGTGGAATCCGTTCCAGTTCGCGTCTCGCATCGACCAACTGTCCTTTTAGATTTCGGGCCTCTTCGGCGGCCTATGTCACATGTGTTCCGTTGAGAGGCCTTCAATGCACGCTGCCGCAAGTAATTATGACAACATACCGGACAAAGGCCCAATATGCACCCGTCTGGCTCTTCGGTCTTCAACACTCTGCCCTTTTGTGCAGGGAGACGCTTCGCATCCAGCTCTGCCTTCAAAGCATCTCGCTCCTGATAAGTTTAGGATATGATTTAGCTGACCAAATGTTCCGTAACGTATATGCGCACCTGCTTGATGTTCTCGAGTTGTACGCGAGTCTCCTTGAGTTCGCGTGTCAAAATCTGGAAAACTTCTGTCGTCACTTCGTCCATAGCAAACAAGTAGAGAGTGTCCTATTCGCAGGCAGACTTGAGTTAATGCGCGACACCGTGCGGCGTTCAACGTCACGGTTAAAGCAAAGTTTCGAACAACCGTGGGCAGCCTTGACTCCGAGTCGGCTGAGGAGCGGCCCGCGGCGATCAGAGCGAGAACTGATTTTCATAAGCTAACTACGTTACATAATGCGGCTCAGGTTTAGCGCCGAAGTGCAAACCTCGTTAGCCCGACGACCACATACAGGACAAGACATCAAAAGGAAGGAACAAACGAACACGGAGAAAAAGGGAGAGCAGAGAGGAGGTTACGGGGTACAAGGGTCATGAGGAGAGCTGGAGGAGATAGGCCAAGTGCGGAGGGAGTACGAGGGGTGGGGACACGAAGCGCGGTACACGAGATCTAGTACGTCGTTTGTAATCACCCCATATTCTACCAGCGAGACGAATGGACGCGGAATGCCAAGCATTGAGCACGGAAGTGAGAACGCGTCGGTCGGGCGTAGACAAAACCTCCTCAAACGATGTGGGCGGCATCGTCCCAAGGTAATAGCGCGAGGAGAACTGCGGCCATACATCCGCGTCGTCC
>ALYI01004312.1:0-15946 GCA_001969225.1 Ceriporiopsis andreanae CBS 279.92 | reverse complement strand
TCTTCATTTTGAACTCGCAAATCAATCCCGCGCTTTATTTTTACCAAAAAGTTCGTATTGCACCTCAGGCACCCGTAACTAAAAGCGGTGTGTCAAGGAGTGGTAGTACACTGTATACAGGGAAGTTTATGCGCGTGGCTTCTCCGGTGTCGCTGTCTCCCAAATCGTAACTTTCAACTGCTATATCAACCTACCAGGGCGGCAGTGACTCACGATCAACGCGTTACAATTGCAAACCTCTGCGCGTCTCAAGAAAACTCGTGCACTGCGAGGAGCGACCAAGAACACCCGGACTCCACTCTTCCTGCGATTAACGGGCTATCATGACTGTTGGCATACATTCTCAATAAATTGCAGCCGATGCCGAGATCATGCCGGCATGATTCATGTTCAGTATAAGTTGGAAGTGCCGGAGAGCGGTGAGCCCTTCAATCCGCAGAAACCAACCACTGGAATACTGCTCACCATGATAAAGCTCGCTCTGCTTAGTATTCTGGCCGCCCTAGTTATGTCAGTCCATCCAGCCACCGCGACTGCCCCGACACCGGACGTGTGCTGCATTTCAGTACCAGGAGGGTGCAGCAGGGTTTCGGGCCAGCCACGTACCTGGAACCCCAGGGCATACATCGAGAGTAACGGTCTGTTCACTCGCGAAGAGGGAATTTGCTGCTGTATGGGATCCGGCACGGATTGCAGCCGCTGTGACGGCGTTTGATCAGGGTACGTCTGACACTGAATGCGATATGCCTAAGAAGCTTGTTGGATACTCACCTCACCTTCAGGTACACGCAGGGCGTGTCCGCAAGCAGTGGAGTGAGGGTGTGAAAAGCGATGAGGGAAAGCAGGATTAGTCACATCGCCGAATAGATCATAGACTCTGCTAAGAACCTCAACTCCTCATCCACTCCGTATTGACTAGCGCAGTACTCCTTCGTACACTTGTGGCCGCCTCAGAGCCAACGCCGCTTCGTACTCAACACAACGCCAGATACTACCCGTGACGCGACGCGGAGAATTGAAAAGTTGCGTTGGTATCTGTATTGCGACCATGCCTTCGCATGCGTCGACGGGAAGCCGTCCATGTTGGAGGCAGGAGATAAGGAGAAAGCCTGATTAAAGGCTATTGCTGGGAATCTGACTCATGTCATCTGGGCACACTGACCCTTGGGGGAGATGTTACTGTCAGATTGTACCTTATCCGCTACTGCTGAATTGACCTACCGTAGCACCGGTGCATGGACACCCCAGGGAGGTTGGGCACCGCCAACTTTATAACGAGGTTTGTGCGTCGTATATTACGTCCAAACGATAAACGTTTGTGCAATAAATGCAACCCTTTACACGTTTGCTGCCAACGCCACACTCGACATCGGTACAGTGAATTCACTATCAGAGGTATCAGAGCACAGGAGCGAGTGCATGTGGTACCACTCACAACAGATGAGCAAAGTCTGCTTCGAAAGGCAGAACTTAGACTTCGAAAAGCCCCGAGGACAATGTCAGCAACGATATCGGAACCTATCGGTTACCTAGCGTAGCTCCGTACCTCGTACAAAATGAGCACATCGAGTGGAGTGAAAGTCACAGACAAAGCAAGAGTTCAGAGCTCATACTCATCATGAAGACCACCTTCATTTTCACTTTCGCTCTCGCCATAATCACCCACTGTGTCCATGCGGCCGAGCAGAGGCCAGAAGTGTGCTGCGTCGCGGTCCCAGGGGGCTGCGACATTGCAGGGCAGCGCCGTACCTGGAGTCCGAGAGCATACATCGAAAACAGTGGGTTGTTCTCTCGCGAGGAGGGCATATGCTGCTGCTTCGCCGCCGAAGAAGATTGTGACACTCAGTGTGACAGTGTCTGATAAGGGTAAGCTGATTTATCATCTGTGCAGGAAGTTAAAGCAGCATTCACCTCGCATTGATTCGTAGCCAGTTCCATAACATCAGCGTAGGGCAAAGCGTCTGAGGGAGGAACAAATAGCGGGATGATTTGTAGTGACCATTACAGCCTACCCTCGGCTTTCGACGTACCGCGATTGTAATAATATACGCACCAACAAATGACGACGAGCACGAAGGCGAGAAATAAAGTGATCAGTAAGATGGGTAACATGACACGTAGATTACATCCTCATCCAAGATACCGTCCATAGAGCATCGACAGAATGCCAACAAAGCTCCGCATTGTACTCGATCACAGCTGCCGAGTAACAGACTGCTCGATGCGTGCCATTGCGGACGACACGTCCTTGCAGAATGCGGACTCGCCAAGGCGCTCAACGAGACCAGCTCGCTCAAATGCCTCCCGAGGTATCGGCTTTAGATGCGTGATGTAGATAGCCACATCACGGTCCTGTCACAAGACTATCAGCACCATTCAGCCGGGAAGACTCGAGCGCAAGCGTACCTGGTATGTTTCTACCAGTTCATAAAAGATCTGCACGGCTCTGGTATGATACATTTGAGTAAGAACAACTGATCGAAAGAGTACGAAACGTACGAAGCATCGACGGTATCGACATCGGCCATATGAAACACCAATGTATTGGCCAGGTGCCTGTGCGGCTCCTCGGAAGGATGGTGTTCATCTAGACCGTAAAGTTCTAGTCTGCGCAGACGTTCTGATCATAGGGTATATTAGCAGAGCACCTCCATCGCGATGATTTTATATACCTTTCAGTTGTGCGGTATTTGCGAAGTATAAGTCCTCTCGTAGTCGGATAATCATGACACCCGGAACGTCTTCTTCCGCTTCTGGATTCTCGTTAATTGGTTTCCAGGTCTCCGTCCCGGGAATACGACCCTACAACATCGCGATTAGCGAACATCTCTGGACCGCATGCGAAGGAACGCACGAGAAGGGTCATACGGGGTCGCGAAGAACGATATACGACGAGAAGTAGGGAGATGACGATGCTGACAGCGATGCCGACCTCCACGTTCCAAACAATTGTGAAGAAGAATGTAAGCGACATGAGTGCGAGGTCGACCCAAGCTCGCATCCTGGCCAAGCGTGAGCATTAGGAAACGCGGGAGCTTACAACAACACGTACTTCCAGTAATACTTCACGTCATGTGGCGCCTCTGCAAGAAGGCTGAAAACGACCAAGCAGATACTGCGACATCCATCAGCATCGCTTTGCTTGTCCAGATCATACATGGCACGTACATTGCAGCCAGCACGCATTTCGGAAGGTAATACAGCCACGGGAGTAGGAAGAAGATCGCGAGTAATACGACGCTCGAGCATACGAGCGATGCCAATTGGGTGCGTGCGCCGACGTCGCCGTTGACGCGCGAGCGGGTGATCGAGCCGCCTGCAGGGAGCGTACCGGGGACGAACGACGCGACGATGTTACCAGCTCCCAGCGCGACGAGCTCACGGTTCGGGCTGATGCTGTATCCGTACTTGGCAGCATTCTGCTTCGCGGAGACGATGCTGTCGAGGAAGCCTGCTACGGCGATCATGCTACGTACGGGTCAGCGCACTGCACGACAAGAAAGTATTATAAGACCTACACAGCGGTGGTTGTGGTGCGTCGTAGATAGTGTAAGGTCTTATGGTGGATCGGGAAACGCACGAAGTTTTTGCCAGTATTGATGGGCACCGTGCCGAGGATGTCGACACCATCGTCGTCCCAGCCGAACTCGCCTGACAGGACTACAAGCGTGATTATTAGTCGCGCCAAGTGCTTGATAAGCACCTGTAATACCCACAAGTCGATACCACCACGACAATCAGAACCTCCGGCAGCCGATATATCCATGTGTACCTCTTGAGCCCTGTTTTGACAAGGCGGAGCACCACTAGAACGGCGAGTGCGGTGAAGCTGACCAGCGTGGTCACTTTGTGCATGTGCAGCGGCGCGTATTCAATCAAGAACAGCGTCTTCTCAATCGTGCTTTGCGGGTTGAGCGCGTGCATGAGGTTGACGAGCCCGAACATCGGGATGAGCTGCTCACTGCCAGTCATATACCGAGTTGAGCAAATGAGTCCAAAGTAAGAACAAAATAACACGAACATCATAATGACGACTGCGACAGCAGTAACAAAACCTCGCAGAAGCGCGCGGCTGAGCACGACGTCGAGAAATCCGAGACGGAAAAATCCCAGAAGAAAGCTGATAAGACCGGCCTGCATGTCATGTTCGGTCAACGAAAACGCGAAAAGAGACCTGGACAGTGCATACCTGCAAGGTGATGATGGTGGAAACTGCCAGTCCGGTGGCCTCTGGATCTTCCGGATGCCCGTGAGGGTCACCGTGAATGATCTCGCTAACGGCTTGACCAACCAGGAGCGAAAGTGCCGCTTCAGGCGCAACATTAAGCTGGCGCGACGTGCCCAGAAGAGCGTATACGATGCCCGGGATGGCTGCGGAGAACTGAAAACACGTTCAAGATATTGTGAGAGTAATTTACAGCTGAAGACACGCACCAAGCCAGTCACCGGGCTCAATTTCGCCAAGGACGAGGCGTACGAGACAGATTGCGGAATGAGCATGCAAGCGACGGTGATGCCACCGAGCACATCCCCTCCAAGAAGGGAAAGCGAGTAGCTGGGTATCCATGCAGTTGACGGTACGTAGTATCTAACTTTCTGCCAGCGTGAATTCCGACGCTGTACGGGTGGTCGAGGTGGTCTAGGGTCTGTGCGAGTTGTAAGTGTCAAAACCCTTATTAGACACGTAATCAAACGCACCACGAACAGTCTTCCGTCCGCCCGAACCTCGTTCTACATCGTGATCGACCAATAAAGACGTGCGTTCGTCCGGTGTCGCAGGCGTCAGCACGCCAGAAGCGGTGCCCGTGAGCGACTCGCTATACATCCTTCGCAAAGACGAGGTTGCAGATGGACGATCTAAATATTGAGAACGACCTCCACCCTGATGATTGTCGACCTCAGATGTCGCAGCTTCCCCTCGAGTCACGGCGTGGGGATCCATCGTAGGGTTGCGTAGGTGTTGACGCTCCGAGGAAGATACGGCTGACTTCAATGGAAATGATAGCAATGGCGAGCGGCCAACTTGAGCTAGCTAGGTATGTGGATGAAATGAAGCAAATGCAAGGGTATCTAGAACGGAGAGCATGATTAGCAACTTCAAATCGCGGGCTGCCCATGGTTGGTTTCTCCGCCAGCCCCTTCCGCTGCAAAAAACAACGTACAACAGGACTGTACAGATTATCGCGGCAGCCTGAAGATTTGTACCCACCTCTAAATGTCTAATACAACAACACAAACGTCTAGCAGGTCGTCGTGGTCGTGGTCCGTGGACATGGGGCAGTCACTCGAGGTGGGCGTTTTGAGACAAATCATGGCCGCGCCAAATTGGAGCCGTCCCATTCGCTCGGCCATCAACGTTCAACTCGGCCGAAATTGAATATCGTCAAATTCGATCGTTCAGGATTCCTCTCAAACTCCTCTCGTCCAAGTGACGGTCCAATCACTGGTGGTTCCATTATACAAGTTCCAAATTATCGGGGCAAATGGGCGAGTATGTTTTCCATCTGGCTCGGCTCTGGCATATTTTGCAGCACATACTAAAACTCATGTTAAGTTTGCAGAAGCCATCATAATATCTATTGCCCTCATCGACCTGCCCGCTGTTTGTACCTAGAACAGGCTTCTAGTCTATCTCCTCCTTATGCTGGTGCGCAAATAAGAAATTCCTGTCAGCATACCTCGCACAGTTAATGGAATAAAACTGAACTAACTTCAAATGCAGTCTGGACATATCGTTCCCTGACAGCAGCAATCCTGCCGGGACACGACATAACCTTCGGGATTGATCCTCCCTGATAGGCTTCTCTCCGGGTACTCGCTCTCTGCGAGGTCGCAGTGCGCCTGAGGAGCAGAGATGCAGCTGGACAGCAACATAGCGAAGGCTAAAGCGATGGTAAAAGCGTTCTTCATCGCAAATGCGAGGGTTTATTGGGTATTGACGATGCAGTAACCTGCAGCCTGGCCGCGTACTGCGAGGTTTTGAAGGGATTCCGGTGAGCTGTTATTAGCCGAATCCATGCTGCGATGCTGACAAGCGTCGTTGTTTTGTGCGATAAGGCAGACCATCATCATACTGCGCACTGCACTACACGCTACATCATGTGTGCTGTCACAGATACTGTGGGAGACGCTCACGATATTCTGCATGCCTCGCGACAAAATGCCACCGCAAGGTAACGTATTCCTCTTTTGCTCTCGCTGCTATCGGGGCGCCCTTGTCCACATTTCATCGGCCCTAGACGCTCTGTGGGCCGCGAAACCATAGATCAGATATTCATTCTCTACCAATGCGTGATAATACTCACAGCATCTTGTGCTAACATTGAGTCTCGTAGGCACCTGTCGTTGGCGCGGAGCAGCAGCACTTGATCGGTGGAAGAGTGCGTAGGTGAAGGCCGGGGTCTTTCTCCACGTAGGCGCGTGCGGTCGGCTGGGCCTGCTCGAAGCAAGCAGTCGAGGAGAAGCAACATACTGCTGTCGCACCATGTACAAACGTAGTGACGACGACGACGGCGGCCAGTGCGATCTTCATTGCTTTCAGGCGGTCAGTGGCACCGAGAGTTTTGGCCGAGTTGAGAAGAGCCGCACGTGGGAGAAGGTAGGCCTTTATATCCCTGCTATCATGGGCCCGTTCACGCAAATACAGAAGTGTTGATGATCTACAACTGGTTCAACTCGGTGCGTTACCACGCTGTCTCGCACTGTCGAAGCATAATCCAGATCGTCTCTTATCTTGCAGTCCTCAGGTGCACTATGCAGGCCTCGTGTTCTCAACGGCGGAAACTTGTCCAGATTCAAATTGCGCTCGTGGTTTTCGATCTCTTCGCACCAGGTCAGATGACTGAAGAACAACATTCCTTCAGGGATCCAAATGATACACTTCTCATTAAGAACCTCTTTTCACCCGGTTGTCAGGTTGTGACAGTCCATAATGTTTCCCTGGGGGGCGATGCGGCGCGTTTCGCTTTCGAAGCCAGCCAGTACATAGTATTTCCGCTGTGTATGCATACTTTCTACTATTGACGCTCAGCTTTCTTTGTTTCTCGCTGTCCGCGGGTCCCTGAAAGTCACTTCCAGCCGTGCTCGTTATAGCCTCTTCATTCTGGCTATGTAGCTATACCGTGGTTCCTGTACAAGGACTCGCGCCGACTCGGGCGAGTACAGCCTGAGGCGTCCTGAAGCGTGACGGCGTTTCTGAAGGTGCAGTTAGTTTCATGGCAAGGCGTTGGTTGTCTGCGGGAGGTGCATGATGTGTTGAACATCTGTACAGGCTCACATCCCGGGTTTGGCGACGGGAGCTTGCCTCGACGTCAGCTCGCTAGCCGGGCCGGTGGACACTAACCATGCCCATTGTATGACATCTTGTGACTGCCCACGTCGTCTACCCAGTGAACTTATCGCAAGGCTGTCGCCCGCGAAAAGCGTTTGCCGCCACAACTCTCACTGTGATCTCTCCCTGTCATCAATATTTCCCCGCGGCCCGCGAAGCCAGCGGGTGATCGATGTCGTGTTCTCCGATCCCACCGAGGCAGCGACTGGTTCGAGGCGTTGCGCGTTCGCCACGCCCCAGACCGCACGGGAAGCAACGTGTTTCTTGAGTCGTCGCTTCGTCATTATCGGCAACTCCTATCAGCTCGCTTCGCGTTGCCGGCGCGTGCCATCACCCACGCATGCGCGCCCATACATAATGAAACCACCGCGTCCACGCCTCACGCTTGTTTGTTGTCGCTCTTCCTGCGCGACGTACGTCGTTGCTGATATACCCACGGCCTTATTCTACACTTTGTCTTCGTTCGTCGTAACTGCTCCTGCCCATCGCTCACACACGCCGCGACGATGTCGACTCCCGAGCTGCTTTCACCTCTGCCAACCTCTCCCCCGCACAAACCGCGGTGGTTGCGAGGGCTCTACACGGCCGAACCCGACCCCGAATTTGAGCAGGAACATGGCGACGACGACGATGGCGGCGGAGACGACCGCGAACACGAACACGAACATGAACTTGGGAGCGAAGACAGCCATCTGGATGACTCCTTGCCGCCCGTGATCGACATCCGGTCGGCGCGGGTGCCAAAGTTGGACGCAGCAAAGCCTGTCCTGCTAGAGCTGGATGTTGGTTTGGAAGCGTTCGGCACAGACAATATATTGCAGGCAGTGTTGCAGGTTGAGGCGGCGGATGTGATGGCTGGCGAGGAGAGTGGGCGGAAGGCGCAGGACGAGGGCGAAGAGAGAAGATTGTCCAGCAAAAGCGAGCACCCGCGGGCGTTGACACCAGGGATACCCCACGGACAACCTATTGATTGGAGCAGGCCGCTCGGTCCAGCACTGAGCGTGGTCCTCGCACCAACGACGACACACGCCGACGCGATCTCCAAGGATCGCCCGCGCCCGACGTCGTTGTACAGCGCTGATTCCGTAGCATCGACATCGACAGACAGTCACGGTGCTTCAACGCCTCCGCCAGGCGCGAGCGCCGCCCGTGGGAGCGTCGTCGAGGTGGAGGTTACCAGACAAGTTGCCGCGCACGCGCGCTCGGTGCCGTCGTCTGCACCTGCACACACCAGCACGTTCCGTGTCGCCTCTTCATCGTCCTCATTTTCCTCTTCCTCGTCATCCTCCAGACGTTCCGTCCCACTACCTATCCGCCGCCTACCCACGCCGCCGGTGCGTCTGTCGACAGCTGCGTCTGCGCCCGTGCGCGCTCTCAGGCCACTACCCACACCGCCCGCCACTCCCGTGCCTGCGCCATCATCCACCGATCCTTATCTTTGCACGCCACCAAAGCCAACGCGTCCGGCACCGTCACCGCCCGCGACGCCCGTGCCTAGGGCCGCAGTGCCCTCGCCGCTGCGTTTTGCCACCGTCCCCGCACCCACCATCTCCATATTGAATACAGAGACGGACTATGACAGTGCCTCTACATCGCCGTCTGGCTCGGCCGACACGGACTCCATGGAAAGCGAGCTGCGCTTCGCGTCAACATCGACGCTCGCGACCCTCGACGAGCTGCCCGAGTTCCTTGGACCAGATTCTCATCGGGACACGTACCAGAGGCATGTTCCACGCGCGTCGTGGGCACCGCCGCCTCAAGGTTCGTTGAGGGCCATTTCACCGAATAATCGTACGCTGAATTTCAGGTGTCTATGTCCAGATCGATGGGAGCAGGCTGAGAACGGACGATGGTATCTCGTACGTCGCCAAGTCTTGTGCCTAGCTGCTGGCCTGCTGACTCTTCGACGACAGGGTTTCCACGACCACCGCGTGTCTAGGATCGTATCGTGCGTGTTCCGCTCCGTCTTACTTTCCTTGTTCTTATCCTTGATATCCGATGCTGTGTCAGATCCACGCCTGCGCAGCCCGCACAGCGAGGCCGACTCGGGGGGAAGAGCAAACCACATCTCCGGGTTAGGGTGCCAAACCTCGTCCACCTCAAAAAGTACACCGTGTAGAACATCAAAATGCAGCGCAGAAGACCTTGCTGCATGTCGCGAGGCGGTTTGTAAAGTCAAAATGAGGCGGAAGAGGCGAGGAAAGTTCAAGGTCATCGCGCTTGCAATAGGGAGCGCCCGGTAACCAAACCTAGATTCATGAGTGATGGCGAAGGGGGCACCATGGCACGCCTTTCTTGTCGAAGTCAGTCCATTTCACGACATCCTGGGGTCAAGAGCTTGCATGCCTCTGTGTCCAGATATTGCTCACTTTGGAGAACTAGCCACCCCTGAATCATCCCGAGCACGGATCGTTCAGACAGCCGCCGAGTTGACGTATGGTGATCCCGGCGAGGGTCCAAGCGCGCCCGACCCCTTCTTCTCCCCAGCGACACTCGTCGTTTTATCCGTTACCAACCTGTATATTCGTATCCTAGAAAGCTTACTATACCCCACCATCAGCCCTGTATATCATTACACTCGAGTCTTCATACCATTATTCACCTTATGCAGCCGGATTTGTGCACCGTACGGGGAGCGTCAAGTTGTCTCAAAGTCCACCGAGCGCGCAGACTGACGTGGGTTCTCGTGCCTGCGCAGGCACATGTAGCGGTGGCGAAGCGCACGACCGTCGGTCCGTGAATAGCACGTCGCTCTCGGCTGCCTCGTTTTCAGCAAAAACTACCGAGCAAGACGGTTTCATCAGCGCGTTGGCCGCGTACTCAATAGGCGTGAGGTTGTCGCACCGGAGCGGAGGAGGATACCCAAGGCTGTGCCGTGTGAGCGATCTGCGTCGCGGTGAGGCGTAGAACGCGAAGGACGAGACCGCGGTGCGGCCCGCTTGCGGATCCCGAGTCGAAGCACTGTGCGCTGTGCGCGGATGCAGGACATGCAACCGTGGCAGCATACAGCAGTGCGCCGGCAGGCAGGAATGAGGATCGTGAGAGACACCGACCCCGCGACCGAGGGACAGCGTGCTGCATACGCCACAAATTGTCGGCGGCGCGTTGCCATGCCTATTAAATCATAGGTATCAAGCCACGAACTGACTCTGAGAGCAGCGCGCGGTGATGCATGGCAGAGAAAGTAGGAACACGTGGGGTTCCTGGCAACATGAGCGAACATGGGCGACTCGATACTACCAGCGGTGGAGAGGCCAAGTAGATTGGGAGTGCTTTGGAGTGTGCGTGAAGCTGTGACAATCGCAATACCTGGCTGTGAAAGGCAACATGGCGGGCGGTGTCTAGAGAGAGCGAGATTTTCGGTTAAATCAGCTGCTACGAGTAAGAAGACCGGACTTACATAGGTTTTCTGACTTCGGAGGCTGCGAGGCAGTAGCGTACCGTGTGTACAGATGCCATGTATGAGACCTAGGGCATCGCCCTGCGCGACGCGACGAGCACTTCAGAGGCTACCGGCCAAGGATCTGCGAGCACGGTGGCGAAAGTGCACCGAGGGAACTACAAATGCGAAGGAATTCGAAGCTGAAGATTTCGATCGGAGGAATGAGTCCGAGCTAAGAAGGGCCTATGATTCGAATGACCCGTGTTAATGCGGCACCATTCACACCGCATTGAAGCGTAGATCCAAGGCCTTTCTGGGATTCCGAGGATGGTACGTATGTAGTTGGGCGAAACCATCCGTGGCGAGGAGGCAAGGATTCCAAGCGTCGAGGAAAGCGTAGAGAATTTGCGTGTGATAGCCCTCAATGTATGTACCTCGGAAAGGAATAAATTCTCCGAATTCGCGGTGTCTGCTGGGTCTCGCCGCTTGGAAGGGTTTTTGATGGTCGGCACAGGACGGTAGAGGGAGGGTGGAAGGACGGATGAGCACGTCCGGTGCATGCAGCGGTCCAAGCACCATCTGAAACAAAAAGATGCGTCTCAGCCAGCAGAGCTACATGAGCACGGAGCTCGAACTGCACTGATAAAAACTATCGACGACCTTCCCGCCTGCCAGCATCCATCTCAATTGTCCAAGCAAAGGTGGGTGTGCAACGGTTGTTTATCTGGCCCTATCGAATGTGAGATCGCCCGTGGGGGACGCCTGAGGCGTCCCTGCGCTTGCTGGCACTGCCCATGGACAATTGTGGGCTGGAGCATGCGACCTGCCCAGCGCTGATAGAAGCTGACGGCCGCAATTTGTTAGAGTTTCTCTCGCCGCCGGTTCCCACTCGCCTTCATCTTCTCCCTCGACCTCCTCTTTCCGCTGCCCTTCCCTTTTACGAATACAAGACACTGCGAAATGGCAGGCACTTCGCGGGGGAACAGGCTCTCAGCCTACTCGCTCTCGAATGACGTGCGTAAACCATCAGATCAAAGCGCGGGGATACTGACATCGGTTCTTCACCTGCCTCTTTGACATACGCCCTGATCTCAACTCGTCTTTTGTGCGGATGTTGCCCTCTTGCTGCCTCGGTCGCGTACGGTCACCAGCAATACACGCCAGAGTGGCTCGCAGAGCCCACCCTCAGCATCGAAGAGGTGATGAGGCCGCCATCATATCTTTATGCATCACTCCACCAGGCGATGAACGACTATGCCTTCGACCAGGAGCCTCCAGCGTACGAACACGCCGACCCGTTCAACGAGGCGGAGCCCAGCAACCTGCGGTCGCGTCCACTACCGCGACGACCGGACGACTTCGACGGGAAGGACAGTATCTGGGACGACTCGGACGAGGGCGAGGAGGGCGGATCGGAGGATTCCGCAGACGCCGACGACGAGCGGGAGCCGCCTGAGCGAAGCGCAGAGGGAGACGCGGACGCGGGTGCCGAGCGCGACGGCGAGGACGAGGACGACGGGTGCTCGGAGCTCAACATGAGTGACGACGACGTGGACGACGTAGACGATGGCGCGACTCTTCTAGAGAGGCCTCTTCACGGTCTCGCCGCGGCGCTGTCGCCGCACCAGCAAGCACGCAGCGAGGAGATGATGCAGGCACGCCCGCACCCGCACATCCCCCCACCAGCGTACCACCTGCTGCACCTCCACCACCTCATCGAGAAGTTCGCCAAAGCGGGAGCGGATCCATATTCCGACCTCGCCTCGTGTCTTGCTACTTTGGACGTCCAGCTCCTCCTCACGCCTTTTACCGCATTTGCCGAAGAGTGCTATGAGGCGGCCGTGCGCGGAGACGATTCGCCACCCAATCCACGCCCGTTCTCGCCAATGCCCGCGTCTCGGCCCAAACCTGCACGCTCCTTGACTCTTCCTCCCACCTTCCACGCCGGCCCGAACCACCAACACAAGCCAAGCCAGAGGACACTGCACGAGCCAGAAGCCTCATCCTCGCACATCGACGCGCTTGCGCTTGCTCTCACAAACGAGAACGTCGATGCCCTCGATCTCTGCCCGCCCCTCGCGCCACGCAGCGCTGAAGATGAGGAGGAGAGCGAGTGCGAAGACGAGGTCGAGGAGCCGCGGTCACCTGCCTTGACGTTCATGGCGCCGCCGCTCGTATACGACGCGCGTGCGGAAGAAAACCAACGCAGGCATGAGATGATCATCGCGGATGGCGTGCGCTGTATGTCGCCGGTGTCGATGTCGCTGCTGATGTCGTCGGAGGAAACCCCGATGAACAAGTATCGGACAGGCAGACTGGTATGTCCTCGTTATGGCCAGCTTTGAACGTGCTGACCTTCCTTATAGGGAACGAGCGACCCCGCCGCGGAGGTCGCTTGCCTTTTCCTGCATGCCCCAGTAGCAAGTAGCGCTGGTGCAGCGGTGCAGTGCTTCCCCACACGCCCGCCACCACGAGAACGAGCCACAAGCAGTGGCGTGCGCGGGCTGCTGCTGCGCTCGCTCAATCTCAACCGGGCATGATCTTCGTCGCACGCGTCTGGCCAGACACCCTAGATCAAGCACGCCCTCGTTATGCACCTCACCGAATCACACGTGTCCGGAGACTCAGGCAGAGTCTGAGCCGGTACTCGAACCTCGAAAGCCTCGATAACCGATCATCGACGCACCAAACCAATCTTGTATCACGAAAACCTTCGTTCCTTCACCGATACCTGGAATCCATCTATTCCCATCTATATGGCCCTAGCGGCCTCCACCCACCCCTTCGCTGTATACTCGCCTTGTACCATCCCCACGCTCCACGTCTTGCGACGCGCGACGTTGTAGTCGAGCCCCAAAGCCCTGCCGGGACCGCGCTCATGGCATCATGCAGCCCGCCAACTTGCACCTTGAACCTCGAAGTTGGCTTTCGATACTCGATCCTACATGTAATCCAAGGCCCTAGCTTGTAATCGCCTCTCTCTTTGTCGGACATGATCGTCTCCAGCGCACCCGCCCCTCCTTGACTCAACTACGATATTACTCATAGGCTACGGTACACATCGAATAAAGAGGATGTTTGTCACCCGATGCACCTCGTGGAGGTAGCATGCAAGCCTTCGATGTCAAAGCGCTGCGAGCGCAGCGGTTTCGGGTGAGTGCACTCCCCTTGTTACGACTCTTGTACAGCAGCGCCTGCGTAAGTAAGAGATCAGGCCCCGGTTCGTGGATGCGAATACGGAGCACGAGAGAATGCTCGGCTTTACGTGTAATGAACCGTGAGCGCGCGTACGTCCTTCTGTTCCGTCAAGTGTTCTCAATTGATGCATGCTTGTGGCCAGGCAACATACGCCCCATTATGGCCGCAATCAGATTCGATATCATAGGCTCCCGCGGACAACATGAGGATCACACGTGTAAATATCTAGCGACCAGGGGGGATATATCTGTGGCCATTGTCGATGGTTCGTATTACCCGTCCCCCATCTTCGTCCGCACCGACCACCAGGTCCAACTCGCTCGTCATGGCCAGCCCCTACGGTAACTTCCCCCCACCGTCCGCCGTAATGACGCCCTCCTCGGTGAAGCCCCAAGACGCGGTCCCGACGCCCTCTGCGGAGAAGATCCGCCGCCACCCAAAATACTATCTCAGTGGGGGAGACGTGTTCTTCCTGGTGAGTTTACCTGATGACCGTCGGTCCTGCGTCGTTGGGCAAGGCCTCATGCTGATTGCCCCCCTCGTCCAGGTTGAGGGATGGATCTTCCGGGTGCATCGGTACTTCTTCGAGCGGGAGTCGGCGGTATTCAGAGAAAAGCTTTGCTCGCCCCCCGCCCCGGGGCAGCCCCCAAAGGGCTCCTCGGACAACAACGCATACCCATTGCCAGGCGTCTCAGAGATCGATTTCTCTCGATTCCTATGGATATTCTACAACCCGTACGCATCTCTATCTCGTCCACCCTTGATCGCGCAGGGTACTGATCGAATCGATCAGGAAATATTCTATCTATGATGCGAACGTCGAGGAGTGGACGTCGATCCTGAAGCTGGCCTTCGATTGGCGGTTCGCAGAGGTCAAGCGGCTCGCGACGCGGTACCTCGAGAAGTTCGAGGTCGACCCCATCGACAAGATCGAGCTGTATCAGTGGTACGACGTCGACAAGCGCCTCCTCATCCCGGCGTACATGGCGCTTGTCAACCGCCTGGAGCCGCTCACGATCCACGAGGGCCGCCGCCTCACGCTCGAACCCGCGCTGCTCATCGCGACGGCGCGCGAGTGTGCGCGCGGCAAGCCCCTCGAGAGTGGCCGGCACAGCCCCACCGTCGCCAGTGTCACTTCGGAGCATATGGTCAACATCATCTCGGATGTGTTCGGGCTCGCCAATGTCAGTCCTGATTCGCCTTCGTTGGACCCGATCTCAGAAGGCACCGGTCCCTCAGCGTTCATCGCCTCTGTGACGTCTCCCGCGAAGATCATCACGTCGCCGCCGCCCGTCCCGCCGCGAGAAGAGCCGCAGTCACCCACGCGCGCTCGCAGGCCGCAGGGGGAATCCGCCAAATCCCCCGAGGGCCATAACGCGACCTCGTCACAGTCATCCGCGGGCGGCATCTTCGGCTTGTTCAACCCCGCCGTGACTACCCCTTCTGCTAGTACCCCGACGCACACGACACCTGATATCTTCAGCAACTTGCCACCCCCTCCTTCCGCCACATCTGACGATGGCACCGCATTAAAACCAGGTCAGTCTGCGGTGAGATTCAACACCTTGTCTTATCGACTGAGCGAAACTGACTGTGGCGCGCTTGCTCCTGTCAAACAGGTACCGATGGCAAGCCTGTCGATGACAAGAAAGGCGCAAAAGGTGCTGCCGACCTCAAAACAGGGGACTCCAACAAGCCCGATGGCCGTTCAACCCCCACGATCAACAAGCCCAAGGGGCAGCAAAACGGCAAGAAGAGGCAATGAGGCGGAAGGTGATGGTGCAGATAACTCCCACGACCTTAGTGCCTTTAGTCATGATTTTCACGATCAATACGAGACGCAGTCGCATGTTACCCTTCATGATGAAATGACCGACCCCAACCCCGGGGCAATTGTCGAGACCGTACCCACCCATGGGGGTGAGTGTGATATCCTCGCCGAGACCAACGACTGCCCGACTAAGGATTGTCTGGTCCTCCTCGTAGATGTGAATGCGACGACGACAGTCGCTGCTGCCACTCATACCGAGGCTCCC
>ALYI01004311.1:0-18119 GCA_001969225.1 Ceriporiopsis andreanae CBS 279.92 | reverse complement strand
ACAGGATGGCACGGAGACCCGCAAGACGTTCCTGCACTGTCCCTCCGCCATCGAGGCAGAAGAGGCGGAGGAGATCGGTGTGGAGCACCTACTCCGCGATATCAAGGACTCGACAACGACCACTCTCTCTACACGCGTCTCCGAGCAGCTCGCCTCGTTGCGGGGCCTCCAATCAAGAATTTCTGACATCCAGAAGTATCTGGAGGATGTTGCCGCAGGCCGGATGCCGGTGAACCACCAAGTCACCTACTACCTCCAGGACGCCCTCAATCTCCTCCCGAACCTGAACAATGCCGAAATCACGTCGAGCTTCGCGTCGACGACAAACGACGAGCTACTCGTGGTCTACCTGAGTAGTCTAATGCGCGCCGTTATAGCGCTACACGCATTAGTGGACAATAAGGCGAGCATCGGTCGGGCAGAGCAAGAGGAAGACGAGAAGGAGAATGCGGACGAGAAGAAAGCGGGTGAGAAGAAGGAGGCAGAAAAGAAAGGCGAGAAGAAGGACGAGAAGGCCAAGGCTGAGGAGAAGGGCTTGTAGCACCTTCCAAAGCGGACATACTTTCCTCGAGCACTCCCACCGCTGTATTTAAAGTGTCCTGATCGCATTCATCCACACGCATCCTCCGCGCTGTCATGACGCGCCGAGTGTGACTTGCAAGCAACGGGCTCGGCAGCAAATCATCGTCTCGACTGTAAAGTAATGTCTACGGCTACAATATATTGGTAGAGTCGATGATACTGTACATATGCTTATGGGGTATCTCCATGAATTAGAGTCGTTCTAGTCCGTCGGTCATGCTCGGCGCAAGGTCGACGAGTCTGGGGGCTTTCGCCGCGCCGTGTTCGATAGTATTCGTGAGCGGAGGAGATCAACGGCATTGGGGTGCCTTGAACTACTAGCACCGGCGGATCTGGAGGAGGATGAGGTCCGGGAAGTAAGTCCGATGGGGTCGAACCGCCGCTTCCCGCTTTCTCGAGCGACCAATGCTGCTCTCGCCTTCGACCACTCTTCCCTGGCCTCCTCGCGCAGATCGTCCGTCTCTGCAGCCAACTTCAAATCCTCAGGTAGACCATAGCGCCCTTTCACTTGCGCATCCGCCGCCTCCTGTGCCTTCTCCACTTTCTTGACTTCACGGAAGCGCTTTCGCGCCTTCAGCGACAGACTGTATGGGTCCGACCCGTAGTGGTCTGCAAGATCTTGTAACGCTTCCAATCGTGGCGCCTGAACCTTGTTCATATGGTTCTGTGCATCCGTGGACTTCTCCAGTGCCGCAAGAGGGTCGACAGGACCAGCATTGGGGTCGGTATCTGGTATGCATTAACTCTCCGCTGTACATGAACTTCGGGGAGCGTACCATGTACAGCGAACCCGCCGTTCTCTTCGGGATCCCATTCCTCCTCCTTTTGTCGTGCACCGGAGACGACCACATAGCGCGTATTCTGGTGCCGCACGTCAGATGTCTGTAGGCTGATAAGAGATACGGACGCACCTTTGGATCGGTATGAATCTCAAACCAGCCGTCGCAAAGATGACATTTACACCGGAATGAGAAGATGGGTGTACTGTAGTAGTTTCCAATCTTCTTCTTTTCAGCGTTGTAGCGGACACCCATGCCAATATGATTGTTGCATGTTCCACTGGAAAGTCCTAAGTCGCGGCTCTCGAGTGTAGGAAGTGCCGAGCTTACCACCAGATATTGAACGGTAACTCGAAACGTGTAATCAAGATTCCTTGGTCTATCTTGCGAGCCCTATCTCCAAGGGCATGTTTGCCTAGTTGACCGCGTCAATACCTCTGTTATACACCAAGACTACAGACATACCTCTGTAAGCATTCAAGCTCTTGTGCTTCTCATCGTCATAGTCAGGCGGATAGTATTTATTGAATCCTTTGAGACGCACGTAAGCGCAGAGCTTAAACGCACAATTACGATGTATCCTTACCTTGCATGATTGATGCAAAACGCAGTCGCCGACGCCTGAGATGGTGGGCACAGTCAAGGTGGACGACTCGACGGCCGACTCGGAAGGCGCCTTACAGGCACCATTAGCGCTAAAATAACGTGGCTTCCACGTGCAAGAAACTCTTCTTGTAAACCTTATTTTTCTGATCCATCCACCAAACCACCACAGCCCTCAGGTCAGTGTCCTCGACCAAAGCTAGCTGTCACGACTGATTCTTACCTTGTTTAATAGTCACCATCTGACTCTCCAGCAAATTTCAGGATGAGTTACGTCGCTAAGGGTGAAAAGGAATACGACGCAACGGGAGCCCCCGTCCCTGCCGCCAAAATCCACAAGATTCGTATCACGCTCACGAGCAGCAATGTCAAGAACCTTGAGAAGTGTACGTTTAGCTCATGTTATGCAACTTCTGTTGCTTAAATAACCTCTTAGTCTCAACGGACTTGATCAACCGTGCTAAGGACAAGCAGCTCCGTGTCAAGGGCCCCGTCCGCCTTCCCACCAAGGTGCTGAAGATCACCACCCGCAAGACTGTACGTCCCCGCTCAACTATAGTCTGCACAAAAACTTACCATGATTATTTGCCAGCCTTGTGGTGAGGGTTCTAAGACCTGGGATCGCTACGAGCTTAAGATCCACAAGCGTCTCATCGACCTTCACTCGTCGAGCGAGATCGTCAAGCAGATCGTGAGTGGTCCGCCTGGCTCATCTAAGCTCGTTCTTACGGCCTTTTACAGACCAGCATCAGCTTGGAGCCCGGTGTCGAGGTCGAGGTCACCATCTCCGGATGATTGATCCGTCGCTCGCTGTCCGCATTGCCTGTATCGTGTCGTTTACGCTCTATGATACGATGTGTGATGTTCGTGACTCGTTGTGCTTGGGCCTCGACCTTGCTTCAGCCTCTGCCAGGTACGTGCGAATGAACAGGATCCTATTGATATATTCCAAGGTGTACATGTGTATTATGCTCGTGTATAATAATAATGCGTGAGTTCCGTAATAATTTAGGGCATGTTACGCTGGGAATGAGGCACGTCGTGAGTGTCATTAATGCAAGGCTTGTATCAGATGTAAATAGCATAAGATCCAATAACCGGTCGATGGTCGCTCTTCGCCTGGAGGCGGCGCATGGCCGTGTCGTCTAAAGTATCGTAAGAGAGGCAGACTATGTCACCCTTCTGCGGTGCAGGTGGCGGCGGAGACTCGGGTGTCAGTGGCCGCTCGTCGGGTATATTATGCGGGACCGCGTCCCTAGACAAGAACGGGAGGAAGCTAAAGCTCCGCCAAAGCGACGTGACGGGGGCTGGCGTGGGCAGCATTTCCTTTGGGGAAAGTGACGGAGGCAGCTGGTAGCTGTCCCGACGTGGAGGTGGTCGAAGTGTGGGCGACCTCGCAGCTTCAAGTGAGGAGAGCGAGGGCTGGCGCCCGCGAGGGTCTTCGCGTAAGAGCAAGTGAGACCTAGGCCGATTGGTGTGTGTTCGGCTGACAGTTGGAAGAGTGTCTATCGACCGTGAATGGAACAATCGGCGTGGCGAAGGCGTGGTCGGAGAGCCGTCGGGGGCAGCAGTGGTCTCTGGCTCAAGGGTCATGGTTCGAGGGAAACCGAAATCGTCTGGGGATTGAGAAGTGGTGGGAGTGGCCTCCTGAGAAGTCGACGAGTCCTTTCGGCTGCGCAAAGAGGCGGGCTTCAGCGCATGCAGGAGCGAGCCCATGCGGTTGCGAGCAACCGGAAGTGGAGCTTCTATATCCTCCTCAATAGGTTCCAGGTCGGGGCTGACAGTCGATTTAAACAGTATTCGATCGCACCTTCAGAGCCATGAGTTTAATCTATTAGTTGTGAACACGGATATCACGCACCAACTAGGAACACGTTGCTTGTGGGAAGAGTCGTAGTTGAATTTCTCCTCTCCTTCGTCCTTGTCGTCACTTTTATTTGTTGACCTGGTAGAGCTAGTCCTACCAGCGATAGGAGGAGGTCCGAGTCTGCCGTTTTCGGAAGAAGCTACACTCTTGCTCGCTGCCATGGGTCTGCTCTCTAGATCCTGAATGGCATCGCTGAGGGCTGGGGTAGGCGGGAAAGTGGTACTTCTGAACTCGGGTGGGAAGGATTCCGCTCGGGACGAGGATGGTGAGGGTTCGTCGATAGCTGGGTCTGTACGACTGCTATGCCGGCTGTGGTGCTTGAACTTGTGCCATTTGCGTATCGGTGCGTTGGGAACGGACGTCGCGATCAGCGAAACCCACTTAGCTTTCGCCTTGTGGGCAGCTGCGCTGTATAGCACCTTGTTGACCAGATTTCCAGTACTAGCGTTGGTACGTGGCGATGTCCCACCCAAGAAGTAGTCCTCCCGCTCCTTCTCGTGCTCGTCGCCATCGGTGGTGTAACGAGTATAACTTGTAGAAGCAACGGAGACGGCTTCACCGTCATAGTCCGCTTCATCATCGCTCTTATCCTCGTCGTCCGCATCGTTACGCCGCTCCTCAATCTCAGTGAGCAGTTTCTGGTGCTGGGTGGAGTCCAAGATTCCGTTTTTGGAATACCTTTTGGAACTGCGATGTTTACTCCTTTTCGAACGCAGGACGTCGTATTTAAACGTAGGCGGGAAGTCGATAGGTGCTTCAACGAAGCCAACAAAAGCCATGCCTTCTTGCATGATTCTACGCAGCTGGTCGAATGCGAGAGCTTGTGCGTAGTCTGCGAGGGTAAATTTAGAACCTTGTACGCGGAGAGGATGCGGTGACCTTACCTCTTCGAGATATGAGCCAATCCGCATGCAGGCGGGTGATATCCAGTCGAAAGTTGAGGTCGCCAAAGATGAACGTGTAATCAAATCGGTCGGTGATATCTTTGTTGCAAATGAGTATACGTGAGAATACGAACGTCAATGGCTCACCTTCGGCCATTACTCTAGGGTCTTCAGGGGATAGGAAAGTATCCACTTGGAGTTCGGCCTGCATGGGTCCAAAATAAGTACAAAGATGTATCGAGAGTGGGAGATGCTACCTTGATTTTAGCAAGATTGGCCAACCTATGTTGAATCTTACCCTCATGAGCTGATATGGTGTGAGACGTGACAGAAGATCTGTATGCGAGGAAGACGTACCAGCGAGATGCGCGTTGAGAAACAATAGCGTCGTGCCATTCAGGTTGAGGCTTATGCCAACGCCACCTTTGTTACCCACGCGACCACCGATCAGCCCAGCAGTCACAGAGGACTTCGATAATCCTGCGATACAATACCGAGTGAGGTACTACGTATGCGATGAGACGAATAAATGTACCTTGCACGAGATCTCGAATGTCGCGCCTGATGAAGATCACCATATACAAGCCCATCATGCGCTCTTTAGCCAGGAGTTCGTAAGGACCCTGCTGAACGGACTGTATGCGAGCATTGAGATCGCCAGTGGACTTGGCCTTCGGGGATATGGGCACATCATCTGCATCTTGGGACGTCACGTCTGTGTCTGGATGTACTGGAGCAGTAACAGCTCCTCCATTGCAGAACCAATCTTCAAGCATGGAAGTCCAGCCATAGGTCGGATGGTGCAACCCTCCTAGTAGTTCGTGGGCGGAGGTACTAGCACTTGCTGTAAGCTCGTCTTCTTCACTACCACGATGGTGTGGATGGTGCCGTAATGACAGGTGGCGAGATTTCCGGCGGTCTTCTTCGATATCTTTGGACTTCTCTACATCGTGCATGTGAGCTGGACGAGGCTGTTCACTCGACTCCTTCTCCTTGCTCTTGTCACGTTCCTTGTCCTTCAACTTGAACCCCGCACCGAGGGCCATGGGTATACCTGTCGAATGGTTCGTATCAACGTGCATTATCTTTGCGGAGGAGTACGCACCTGAGACGCTAGGACATTCCTGCCCGGCTCTATGAACGTAGGTCAGCATGTCGCACTCTCAGTGTAACAGGTGCAACTCACACAGCGATCAGATGGTAGGGATGCTCGGCATTCAGCGGTAAATCAGGCAGAGTGTCCGAAGTCAAGTTCTCAGTATCACGGTCGTGAACGGCACCGAGGAGGTCTTCGAGGTCGCCCTAGCACATGAGGCGTAAGCACATGGAGCCTACACTGTTGATCATGCTTACTTTAGGTAACGACTCATGCATATTCCACGTCAATATCCGGACTTTGAGACACTTAGGAGGAGGCTGCTGTCGTCGTCGCGCGACGTCACCCTGTGTCGACTCAGCAGATTCGGCCCCGTGTGTCGTGGGGAACAAGGCGTGCAGGCGTGCCATAACGCCTGAGTCAGAGGTTCTGTGAGCGAACGCGAGCAAGCAACACCATCGCTGTGCATACCAGCTCGCTGAGTATTATTTTGAGCTGCATCGTCTATCCGTGGCGGGCCAGCAAGCGGTGATGAAGGCGATGTCTGAATAACCATTACGGCTTGCGCAGTCGCGGGGGCTGTTTATTTCATGGAGCATGCAAAAGAAAAGCGACTGAAGTTGGACTGAAATGAGCTGAGAGGTTCGAGAGGACAATTGAGAGGGAAGAGGTTCGGAGTAGAGGACGTAAAGCAGCTGAAGGTGGCAGGTAGGCTGATGGCATTTTCCGACGAGCGTGACCGCTCGTTGCAGTCGCGCGTCGGGCGCGCTTCACTTGTCCACCAACCACCACCTTCTTCCTCCTCTGCTCACTGCTTCTTCCTTTATTTCTATTTCACGAATCACGAACAGGTTACGCAACAGTCCAAAATATAAATTCACGCCATAGGCCTATCTCGTAGGCACTATGAATCCCGTGACCAACATCAGTCAACTGCAGCCTCTTCCGCCGTCACAAGTCCAAAAGGTCACGAAACAAGGAGAGGACAAGGAGGCAACCGTATGTTCTTCAGGTTATTTACGTACGGACAACGTCTCATCTGTTCATTTCCAGTTTCTCGCGTTTCGTTTGCTGAACAAGAGGGCGCGCGTGAGGTTGTCCTCGAGCCCACTCAAACTCGACGATCGTCCTGGACGCGGCGTTCTCTTTGCCACTGCGAATTCCTTGGGATGTTTTGCTGCCGTCACATACAAAGAGAATGGAGAATGCGGTGCGTGTCATCTCATACGTAGCCCTGGACTTACAGCTAAACTATGACCCAGCTCTTGTTGTCTCCAGCCTTTCTGAACTTCGAACTGCATTCACGTCGCCTGCTACGGGTAATGAACTATCGTTTACGCCCCGTAGCACGTTGCCTTTGCCAGGTGCCGTCACGGCTATAGCATTCGCTTCCAATGATTCACGACTCCTCGTCGGATACACGCAAGGTTCGATCGCAGTGTACGATACTCGGACTCTTTGTGATCATGGGACTGCCGAGGTGGCCCCCCTCCAGGTCTTTCCATCGCCTACCAATACTGCGCCGCGAGAAATCGCTCCTAATCCAGGAGATCTGGCGGACCTAGTCGCTGTCTTATACGAAGCGGGCGGTGCCCCCCAGAGCCCTGTCATACAGTTGCTAGACGTGCAGAAACTCGAAGTTTTTGGTGTATGGACTAGTGGTGGCACCCCTCAAACCATCCCCACATCGAGTAAGCATACTCTCATCACACAAATGGCTCTCTTGTATTGACCAAGTTTTCCAGTATGTTGGTCTACGAAAGGCAAACAACTCGCGATGGGTTTGCAGAGTGGGGACGTGATCACCTACAGCCCATCGGACCTCTCCAAATCCAAGATGTTCGTGCCTGCGCCTCCTTCGGCACAGTCACAGAGCGTGATCGCCGTAAACTGGATGTCCAACACAGAGTTTCACTGTGTTCATACCCCAGCCGGGCGTCTCACACCAGAGTCGCCCCAGTCGCATGTTGTGGTGGCCTTGGATATGAAAGCCAATGTCTCGACGGACTTCCAGCTTAGCACGCCCTACTTTCCCGCGCCTGCATTGCGCCCGCCTGGGTCTTTCACAAACATCTTGAGACATTGGGAGCCTGCGAAGTTCCTGCTCCTCATAGGCGACTCTACATCATCTGATATTGGGCTTATTGGTTGCACGGTTGAGCCTTCCGGCCAAGAGCTGTGGACCAACCTTTCACTCGAAGAAAATTCCACGCCCACTCTTCCACTCGACAAAGATATGAGTGACACCATACTGTTCGGATTAGCTCTCGATCTCACAGGTACGGAGCCTGTTCAACATACTACGGTATCCGGCGAGGAAGTCACTATGCCGCCGCCGCCAGTCATGTTAGCCTATCTCAGTGACGGCACCATCATTGGGTGGAACATCATCAACACGTCGGGGAAGCCTTACCCTGGTCTGGTCACCGCGCCGTCCGCTATAGACAGCTTCACAGTCTCTATGGACACTTCAGACGAGAAAATCTCCTCCTTTCCGCCTCCAGTCATCGCCACCGCCGGCCCGTCGGTCACCCAAACCGCTTTTGCTCAGCCTCAATCATCGTCTCCGTTTGGATCTAGTCAGGCCTTTGGGCAGGGTGCAGGCCAAAATTCTGCCCTTGGTGCCAAACCAGTGATCTCAGCTGGATTTGGTGCCTTTGCCTCGACTACACCGACAAAATTTGGACAGCCGTCGCTGGGCTTCGTCGGAAGTCTGACGCCGTCAACTGGCGCAGACGCATCTTTGGCGTCCCCTATGGCGATCTCCATGTCCAACTCGGAAGAACCGATGTCTGCAGATATGGAGACAAACACCGGGCTCGGAGGGCTTTCGCTGGGTGGTATGGGCGATACAGCAAGGCCGAAGACGAACAGCATGTTCGGCACTAGCTCTGTGTTTGGCACCCCCGTCGCCCCCAAGCCCGACTCTGCATTTGGATCGCATGGCTTTGGTGGTGCTGGTGGCAGTTCAAGTCTCATTCGACCAGCTACAGGTTTTGGTGCGTTCGTTAACCAAGGATCGTCCGCATTCAGCAACCCTCCTACTTCCTCGACCACAAGCGAGACCAAAGTTTCAGCTTTCGGTAACGCGAGCACTGCACCTGGCACCTCTCAGCCTTCCCCTGCCTTTGGCCAATCGGGCTTTGGGTCGAGACCTGTCTTCGGGCAAACATCATCCCTCGGACAGCCCAAGTTCGGACAATCAGGATTTGGATCGTCCCCAGCTGTGACATCTGCCTTCACTTCCAGCACGACCGCGTCGAGCGGGGGGTTCGCCGGGTTTGCGGCGGGCGGTCTATCTACACTCAATGATCTAGCGCAGGCGGCGGAGGCCGCAAAACCTGCCGAGCCGTTGAAGGCTGCTGAGACAAGCACCCCTGCGACATCCTCGAGCTCGCCAGCAACACCTGCCGCCGCCCCAGCATTGAAATCGGGCCCTGAAGCTTTCGGTTTGGCGACATCGACGGCGGGGACCTCAACCGCTGCCGCTCCTACTGCTCCTACCGCTCCTGCGGAGTCGCCCTTCAAGTCGTCGCAGCCTGCTCCGACTGCTGGAGCGTTCGCAAACCTGGGATCATATGCGCCCGCGTTCTCCAAGCTAGACGCTGGCTTCGGAGCGTTTGGCAGCGCCATTCCGAGTGCCTCGTCACCGTTCCTTAACCCGCCGAAACTATCTACTTCGGACCCCTTCTCTGGCCAAGTGTCCGCGTTCGCGCCTGTGAAACCGACTGCGGCTGCTGCCTCTGACAAGCCGGTGTTTGGTGTTCCGTCTGCGTTGCACAGTTCGACATCTGCGTTCGGACAATCGTCTACTGCCATCCCTCCCGCAGCAGTACCGGCAACGGGCGGGTTTAGCGCATATGCAGGGCAGAGCGGATTTGCATCCGCTGCCGCCGACAGCAGTAGCAAGTCGTCTTTCTCTGATTTGCTGAAGGGGTCGGGGGATTCTTCTACGGACAAGGGCAAAGGACCTGCGACTCCTGCCAAATCCGTGTTCGGGTCTGCCGCTGGCACCGTCAAGTCCGCGTTCCCACCTATCGGTACCACTGTAAAATCTGCATTTCCTCCCATCGGATCCTCTCAGCCCACTTCTGTGTCTGGGAAAGGAGACAAAGACAAACCCGTGGCGGGGTCTTCTGCATTCCGAAGTGAGTCTAGTGACCGTATTGTACTTCTTCAAGGCTCTGACCTGTTATTTCCAGGCTCACCAGAGGTGGAAGAACCTGATGCTGATGGAGACAGAGAGGACGACACGGCGGACTTCTTGTCAGAGCCCTCTGCGTCGGATAGTGAAGAGGGGAACAGTGATGCGGAAGAACGCGACGCACCGTCTACTGAGGCAGAGGCCGCTCCCGCCATTCAACTTGTATCATCTTCTCCGCCCGCTGCCACTACGCCTTTATCAAAGACCCCGCCTCCTCAGGCGCCGGCGAGATCGACTACACCCCCAGGCTCCCCATCGAAAGAGACATCACCAGCGGTTGCTCCGGCCCCTGTACCTGTACCGTTTGGTGGTGTCGGAATTGGCAGACCTAACACTCGACCTATACGCAGTTCTCCGCTGGCAAGTGCTCCCATTTCTGGAGATGAAGAGAAAGACAACGACGAGACGGACGAGCTAGAAGAGGTTCCAATCGTCGCCGTCACACCAGAAGCAAAGCGGCCTCAGTCCTCTGGGTCTGGGGCTGGGTCGCTCCCCTCTCCGCCTGAAGGGGGGTTGGGTACCAAGCCAGCCATCGGACGACCAAAGACGCCTCCGCTCCTGTCCGCGTTCGCGACTCCAGCGCCAAAACCGGCACCGTTCTCGTTGGGTGCAGCTAAACCGACGTCCATCTTCAGCACGCCGCTGACTCAGCCTGTAACACCTCCGACGCCGACAACCTCGAGCGGCGGTCTATTCGGGCAGAAGGCGGCATCCCAGTCGCCGTCGCCTTCACCAATTGCCCCACCTGTGACGGTACCGACTCTTCTACCGAATGAGTTGTTTGGATCGAAGCCAACCACTCCGCCTGGCGGGTCAAAAGCACCGGCGCCCTCGATATTCGGCCTCTCGATGAAGCCTGCGGGAACACCGACGGCGAGCCCGTCCTCGCGGGCCCAAGCAACCTCACCCGCGGTCCCGGAGGAGCGCAAGGACGAGTACGGCGATTCGTTAGACGGTATGAACAAACAGGCTATGCGCCTTCTAGTGTCAGTGGATGAGCAGCTGGTCGAGGTAAACTTCTCCCCGCGGTATATTTTTGCCAAGTCGCTGATGAACGGATATGGTAGCTTGCGAGAGTTTCAGCAGTGGTACACCGACGACTCGGAGAGTGGCACGCAACGACGAACGTCCCCAAGACTGTCGCAGATCTCGGTAATATTAGCAAGTTCAACGTTCCGGATGCGGCGCAGCTAGGCCAACTTCTTCTCAGTCTGGAGAAAGAGATCATCGAGCTACAGACGGCTGGAGCTGCCCAGTCGAAGGCCGTCAGCGCACTGGAGAGTTCGTTGCTGAGAGGTCTGTCGCTTTCCCTTCGATGGTGATGTTACGATAACGATAACTGACTTTGACGCAGCCACGATGAGGAAGGAGGAGATCGTGCGTTTCAGCAAGGCGAGCAGCGATCCTGAGTTTGCGGAGATGCTGAAGGCAAGGTCGCTCCCCCCGGAACATTTGGAGACACAGCGCCAGCTCCGTAGCAGCATCAGGGTACGTCTGACTGCCTTTCAAATGATGTTACAGAGGTTGACCTATCAGTGCAGGCTTTGACGGATCGGATTGAGAAGCTCGAAGGGCTTTTCGCGGCATCGAAGAAACGGGTGCATGAGTTGCAGACGAGTACGCCGAGCCTCCGGTATGTCTATCAGCCGCTCTTCAATCTCGATCCTACTTACGCTCTGAACAGGGCTTCGTCATTGGACACGCTCCATAAGACATACCGCAATATCGACATCACCATCCAACTACAAGAGGAGCGTCTCGCAGAGCTGACAGCCAAGGTCGCAAAGCTAGACTTGCAATCGCCACAAACCCCAGGTCGTGTGGGGCGCCGCGATAAGCGTCTTCCTGACCTGCCGTCGCCCCCGAAGGAGCCTACACCCAATGTCGCGGACGCAACTCTTGCTGCGCTAAACACCGAGCGCACGGCATCGAAACTGAAGGAGACTTTGCTCCGTCTGCGTAAGCAGCCGCTGCTCAACACCCAAGCCTCCCGAGCGACCCCGCCGCCCTCTGCGTTTGATGACCCAAACCCAGTGAAAAAGGAGTGGACGCCGCCTTCGGCGGATTTCTTCAAGTCGATGACCTTGGGGAAGCAGCCCGACTCGTCCCCGGAATCATCGCTGTCTTCGCCTGGCTGGAAACTGCCTCCGTTCCAGCTGTCTGCGTCACCCGAGTCTCCGACACCTGCTTATGGCCCGGAAAGGGGCGGCAGTGTGCGCCAGCGCGAGCGACCGGCCAAGGGACACATGAAGTCCGCCCCTTTGAAGCACACCCCGGGCACGCCGACGCAGAGTCCGCCGCCGAACTTCAGCTGGGGTCCGTTGCCAGGCGTTGCTCCGAAGACGACACTCTCTCCAGACGTGACGAAGAGAGAAGGGCCAAGCAATACGGGTCCATCGCCGTCACTATCAGATTCGTGGGTCACGGATGGGTTTGGGAAGAAATGAGGCACGCATACACTCGCATACTACACGCAATAGATCATACTCTCCAAAATTGTAACGAATAGCGCTCTACGCGTCAGGTTTTATACCATTGCCATTTGTAGGCTTGGTTTCATTATTATTTTCTGCAGGATCTGCGTCTGCGAATGGCTCCTCTGCTTCCGGGTCTGCGGGTTTTTCGAAGGGGTCGTAGATGATGCTTTCGAGGTGTGCGAGCGCGGCCTGTGTGAAGCATCCGTGAAGTGTCTAGTATGGCGCGTAGCGATTGTCATTGACGAAATTGCTGCGCACCCTCCCGACTTCGCTGAGTTCCTCTCCTGCGTCACCGTTGAACGTCTCGAATGCCGAGTTATCCATGTCAATGAATGTGTCGTCATCGTCGTCCATATCGTCCTCATCGGCGGGGTCTGGGTGTAGTGAGGCGCATAGAGACAGCGCCTCAAAGATTTCGTCCACTAAGAAAAGAGATTGTGAGGCGTCGAAACCAGTGAAGTATACTATCAAGGACTCACGAGTATTGGACGCTTGAGGTACGATCACGAGTTCTCGCATCTCGTTCGCTTCGTCTTCCTCACCTTGTACCTCTTCGGCGGACGCGACATGCTCGTCTAGCTGACAATATATCGAGGGCTTATTGTCGGCACGCGAGATGGCGTGTAGCGTTATTGAGGGGTATTCAATCTGGATTCCGCGACCGGTACTTGACATGTACACGAGAACGCTGCGGCGAAATAAGCGTGGCTCGACTACCGCGCGAGTTCAACACACCTTTCCAGGACATACAGAGTTCCGCTCGCGCAGTCCTCCGTGCTGAAGCTATCCAGCGTAGGATCGAGGGTAATGGAGACGTTGTCCTCCTTGTGCCTCAATACTGGTGGTATGTCGCTAAACGAAGCTGGTGTAGAAGCGACCAAGCTCCTGTGTTCCTCAGGAGTGGTGAATTTTGGCAAAGCATCAACCACACCGATAGGTGCCATGTTGGAAAGTTTGAGTCGAGGATGTGGTAGAGGGACAAGTTGGAAAAGATCAAGTCGCGATCTGAGATCTGAGATCTATTCACGTAATGCGGTGTGAATGGTCCTCTCGGACGTTGCTGCTCGTCGACCGCAGCTGCCTCTTGCTACTAACCACATTCACACGCTAACCAGCTCTAATCCTACAAACTCTCGCCATGGCTCATTCTGATCCCAAGACTGCTGCTCTCGTCGCTCATGTTTTCCAGCAAACTCAAGCCAACATATCATTCCTCGCTTCTCAGAACTACATCACGCCCTCCGAGGCCTCAGAGCTCATTTCCCACCTCACCACCGCTCAGAGTCGAGGTAACACGCCATCGGCGGTAGACGACTCTTTCGCGAACAGCATGCAGAACTTGTCCGTTTCTCCTAACAACACTGGTCGGCGTAACGTCCCACCGCCCCCTCCGCCTCGGTACCAGCGAGCTAAAGCGTTATGGGCGTACAACGAGGATGGAAGGGTGCGTGGTACACCGATATTCTCTCACACGATTGGTCCTTACTGTTGAGCAGGAACCCAACGACTTGTCATTCTCGTCCGGAGAGATTGTTGAAATCGTCGACGAGACGAATGCCGACTGGTGGACGGGCAAGTGTCGCGGCCGTCAAGGCCTCTTCCCTTCCAATCACGTCGAGAAGATCGATTCCTCCGAGTCCACATCTCCCGCGCCGCCACCGCGTATGGCACCCCAGCAGTCCATGCCACCACCCCCGCAGCCTATGGTGCCCTACGGGCAGCCGGGGCCTCAGGGATATGCTCCCAACTATGTCGATGAGAAACAAACGTACCGCCCATACGGTGCTCCCTACCAACCAGCACCGATGGCTGCCCCGATGCCACCCCCGCCTCAGCAAGTCATCGTCGAACAAGCTCCTCCCCCGAAGAAGAGCCGCTTTGGCGGCTTGGGCAATACGGTGAGTATCGACATCCTCATTGAATCAGCCCGGACCTGCAGTTGTGGGAACGCGAAATTGATGCGTACTCTCTATAGATGGCAAATGCTGCGGCCGGAGGTGTCGGTTTCGGAGCTGGTAAGCGATGATATAAATGTGTACGCTTTATATATGGTACTCACCCGTACCCTTTAGGTGCTGCTATTGGTGGTGGCATCGTCGACGCCATATTCTAAACAATATCTTGGACTATCTCACTCACCTTCTTGCATTCCCCGGATGACGTACTATATGGCTCGGCTGGCTTCGCTGAATAAGTTGAACTTCTACACAAGAAGAGAATTGATGTATATCATACACGCACTCGTGATCGCTCGGTCTGCGGGCGTCGGGCATTCTCGTGAGCTAACGGCGCTGATTGCTGATCATAGCAGACTTATAACAGCTCCGAGCGTGTTTACTGCTTCCGCCTCCTGGCTGATTGGAGATCAGTACGTCCAGCCTTTTGTTGCGAAGCGCACAGTATGAACCTATTCCCTCCCTCGCTCTGGCAGCGCCCCAGCCCGTGAAACCCGTCCTACCGCTAGACCGACGCCACCATGTTCGCATCGTTTTTCCGGTAGTGCGCGCCGTCGGTCGAGGTTTACTTCCGCTGTAGCGACGCCCAGTGCGTCGGGCACCTGCATTCGCGGTGTTATCAACAGCATTCGGAGCATCTCTCAGGGCTGTCCTCTGATGCTGCAAGTGAGAGGGCGGCGCGATGAGCGGAGGTTAGAGCCCGGATGGCGATGTGTCCGCTGATGCACGCTAACATGGGAGCGCTGTTCTCGCTTCCACCACGCTTGTGATGACAATGCAAATCCATCTATGTGCGTCCCGCACCCCTTGATCTTATGCAAGTCGTGGCGTCCTGGCGGGGGGCTGTAGATTGGCGATGCCGTAAGGTTCGTGGAAGAATTGTGTTCTGCTGTATACGCCAGTTCAGTGTTCAGTGTCTCTTCGCCGAGTCGCACGATATAGGACGCGCTGACGCACCACGATCCCGGTTCGCACTCTCCAGACTAGTCGGCGCGCCATGTATCGCCACCCAACACTGCAAATTCGGCGGGGATGCCAGATAAGGCACACGCGTCGTTTATGTTTCAGTTCGCGTATAAGGTGCGGCCCAACCACACTATCACGGCACCGCCCCTACTAACCTACATTCGCAGCGCGCCATCCAATCCGATCGCAGATCGAGTCGCACCAAGCGCAAACACGTTAGCGCATTCCTAGTCGGCGAGCGGGCAGCCCGTCCTGAAACACGAACACACAGGCACACACGAGCCTCGAGATTTTAACGTGGGACGCTCTATAAAAGGTGCATGGGTTTAAGCGAGGTAAGTTCATTACCTGCTCGTCCTGCTTCTTCGCCCTCCTTCTCTTCACCACCATGTATTCTATGCGTAAAGTCGCCCCCCTTGCCCTTGTCCTCTCAGCAGCGCTTAGCGCCTCGGCACAGACCGAAGCGGCCCAAGTCGCGAGCCTCCGGGCAGCCGCGTCGAACGTTGACCGTATTAAGCTCCTCCAGGATGGCGAGGTACGCGCATTCAGCCCTGTTATCGGTGTTCGTTGACTGACACTGTACTCCCAGTTCGTGTTCGACTTCTTGCACGCAGGTACCGGCGAAACAAATGGCGCCGGTGGTCACACGGTCGCGGCATCCTCGACAACCTTTCCGGCTCTTATCGGAAACGGTATGGGTATGACCATCGGCTTCCTGGGTCCTTGCGGCTACAACACACCACACACCCACCTACGCGCGACCGAGTTCAACTTCGCCGTCAATGGCACCCTTCAGACGGGCTTCTTGGCAGAGAACGGCGCACGCTTCGTCTTCAATGAGGTGCCGCCAGGTTCGGCCGCAATCTTCCCCAAGGGTGCGATCCACTTCGAGATGAACAACGGCTGCGGTATGTCGCGTTGAGCCTCAAGATTAATACCATCTCTGACATGATTCCTCAGAGGATATGCTGTTCGTCGCCGCCTTCAACGATGAGGATCCCGGCGTTGATCAGATCGCGCAACGCTGTAAGTATCTTACATACGTATCACGTAAACCCGTGCTTATCTGCCGTCTCAAGTCTTCGGTCTTCCACCATCATTCGTCGCGGCCTCCCTCGGTGATATCGGTATCGAGCAAGTAGCCGGCCTCGAGGCTATGGTATGTGCACTTCCATTGGACATTACATCGCACATCTTACTCACCTCCGAACAGATACCAGACAACATCGCCCTTGGCACCGATGAATGCTTGCAGCGCTGCGGACTCAGTCGCACTGGTCAACCCACAGCTCAGCGCCAACCTCGCGTATCCGGAAATGCCCTACCCTCGGGCTTCTCTGGTCCTCCCGCACCTCCTGCTGGGAGCACCCCCGCTGCCGCAGCTGCTGCATCTACGCCCACCGGCGCATCCGCATCTTCATCGACATCTCAGACTGCAGCACCACCAGCAGGCAAAGCTGCTGAAATGCTGTTTGCCACCAACGTTGCCAGCGGCGGTATCTCCCTTGACGACGCGAGCGGGAAGGTCAACCCTCTCGTCATCGCGCTGATCGTCGTGTGCGCGGTGCTCGTCATCGGATACGTCGCGCTCGCCTGCGCGTACTTCTACCGCCGCAGACAGGAGCGTATGTCTCGCACAAGGGGCGGCAGGTACTTCAAGACTGGCGCAGAGTTCGCGCCGCAAGTGGCTGTCTTTGAGGCGGAAAAGTCGCAGCCTTTCGAGTCATACGACGCGTCCCCAAAGGGGCACACGTCTCCCTACGATCCTCCTTCGCAACAGTCATGAGCATATGATGCGGCCCCTGGCTTTATTCATCTGACCCGGTACGGGACATTCTAGTCAATACAAAATGTGCACGTCGGTAACAAATTTACATACCCTACATAAGTACCCATGGACTCGATCAGAGACACTGTAGCTCATATGAACAGTATTACATGTGACCATTATATCACGTCATTTCCTAACTTGAATATTATGGTTGACTCTCCCGTCGGAGATAAACCTAGAACATAAGGGCGAAATGTACGAGTAGTCCAAATGAATAAGGAAGGAGAGTAGCTCTTGATTCTAATAATGCCAAACAGCGGACTTTCGAATTCGGCATGCGTTCCGAAAACAGGCGCCAAACAGAATCATTCCGCATTTTTATGACTTATCCTCCATTCTATGAGACCAATGGTTTGTTTCGGTCTTCGTGTTCTTCAGTGATGATCTGCGAATCTTATACCATCACGACTGCAAACCATCGCTGCTCGGGGTTCTGAATAATGAGGCACTAGAGTTCGTCGAATCTTCGGCTTCTGACTCCTTCTGTTGCTGTGCGTGCTTCAACCAATAACCAGGGCACTATCTTAACACTGCTATAACTTGATTTTTGGTGCAGGGATACAATGGTATGTCGGTAGCAATGTGCACACTCAAAAATTTCTTTCCCACAGCTAATTAATCCCTGCTTGTCAGTGATAGCTTTAAAAGGACGCCAATATGTGCACCGCTTTGCGGAACTTCATCACAGTGCGGGATACGTGACTCACTTGTTCCATTTGGTTCTGCGTTGTTTTCACCGATCTATGTTACGCGGTGTCAATCAGAAAGCTGGTTACCCCCTTTTGCGCGCTGGGAAGCTGTTAGGGATATGGGGAAGACTCAAGAGAACGGCGAACTTGGCTTTATCTAGTTCGCCGCTTTCCCCACGAGTCCCG
>ALYI01004310.1:0-14504 GCA_001969225.1 Ceriporiopsis andreanae CBS 279.92 | reverse complement strand
CGCCACGACCTCCACGGTATCTTCGAGTCTCTTACAACCTTCTGCGCCTGTCTGTTTATTGTTCTCTCTGCCACCCGCGTCGCGCCTGCGTGCCCTGCAGGACATCTTCGATGCTGGCTTGCCGCGCGCGCGCAGCGCCTCGACGACCTCGCATCCCTCACCATCCCTCGCCCTTCCCACGACCTCCACAGCATCTGTAGACACCTTAAAACATGCCAAGCGTGTCGTCTGTACTCTGTGACATCTTTGTCACCCCTACGCGCCTTGCGTCGACAAAGCGCGCAGCACGCCGACCACGACCTCTCATCCCTCGCCATCCGCCACCCTCTCCCCGGTTTTCGTGGCGTCTTTGGATTTCTTGCAACATCCGTCGTTTCTCTGACATATGTGTCCCGCCCACGCGCCCGCCGCGACATCTTCGATACTTGCATGCCACCGCCCGACGCCCCCGCATCCTTCGCCATCCTACACCCTGCCCGCGACCTTCATGGCATCTTTGTACTTTCTACACCACGCAGGACATATATATCGACTCTCGTCATGCGCTACGTGCGTCACACTTTCACGCCCTGTGCGACATTTTCAACACTTACTTTCCATCGCCTTTGCCAAAGCGCACACGCCGCAGATGCCCAGCGGCCTCACATCACTCGTCATCCGGCACACACTCCGCTGCCTGCGCAGCATCTCGAAACCTCTTGCCACGTCTGTTACACGTCTGTCGATGGGCTGATCGCTCCGCTACTCTTTTGACTCTCCGCGCGCGACTTTGCTCGCCAACGGCACCGTTGACGATCCCGTTCTTTGCCATCTTCCAAGTCCCTTACTATCGGCGCGTCGTCATCGCTCAATATCCTACGTTGGGCCTCTGGACCGCCCTCATGTATAGG
The DNA here is from genome assembly GCA_001969225.1 of Ceriporiopsis andreanae CBS 279.92. Classification (NCBI taxonomy): domain Eukaryota; kingdom Fungi; phylum Basidiomycota; class Agaricomycetes; order Polyporales; family Meruliaceae; genus Ceriporiopsis; species Ceriporiopsis andreanae. The sequence goes on along the minus strand of ALYI01004310.1, from coordinate 13,614 downwards.
TCTGCCGGCTGGATCAAATATCAGAACACGGTGACACTACCCAAGCAGAGGTACAACTTACTGTAGCCCCTCAGTATAATACTGATGTGATGTTTACTGGCAGCCACTACCTTTGATGCCCCGAGGAGCATCCGCGGCGCATCTCAGCGCCTCCTAAATATTTCCGATCACAATGTCTTGTTCCCTATCATTGTGAGTACTCTGTGAGCGCACCGAGGCCATGTCCGTATCCTCTCTGACATTCTCTCCAAGCATTCTTTCAAAACTCGTGACGCTTTGGTCCCCGCAGCATCTCTCACGCTCCCAGAGTCCCACCGGCCATCGATACGGATATCCTCATCGTCCTGAATGCTCCAGATGTCCTCCGACCACCCTCTGCATTATGCCATACTGTATCACATGTATCAATGTATATTTCGGTGAAATTGGATGTTTTCGCCATCTCTCGCTCGCCATCTACGGCGCCTGTGGATCCTGGCCCTCAACAAGCGCAAAAAAGCCTGACATCCTTGGAATTCTGCCTCAAGCGGCCTCGTAGAGCCTCTGGATGGTGTTCGGGTATGACTTGATAGCCTAGGTTGCTTGATAAAGGTGTTTGTAGAGTCATTTCGGCAAAACCCGCTAACCTGCCGTGGTCGTGCCCTACTCTGCGTCCACATCCGCGATCATTTGCTAATCATATCCATATCGAAATACCTGTATCGACTGTACCTTGTCGTGATGTACTTTTCAGGCTTCGCAATAAGCACCGGTGCTCAACTGTAATGATATTGTGGCAAAACTCAAGAAGATCTGTTGCTAGCAAGTCGAAATCTTGAGGATCGCGACTCCTAGGATGCTATAGCAGCCGCCCCTACGGCATCCTGCGTACGACAGCCAGCCCGCACATGCGACACGACCGCCGCGCAGGATTAGTTCGGCTCAGAATGAGCCTGCATCCAGAACTGATAGCACCAAGCAAGAACACAAAAATCTGGATTGGCTGGCTGTCCTCCTGGGGTTTATGTGAGAGTATTCCAGCCTCCAGGAGATGCTGGTGCGTGCTGTCAAATTGCTGTTAATCGATGCAACGCCTGGGTGTGCGAGAATAAGCGCCTGTATGAACCACAGACCGCGGAACTCAACAACTAGCGTACCAGAAAATGCCAGGAAACTCTTATTCGATACGGAGCATCTCCAAAAAATATTAAAACCAGCTTTTAGTACGGAGAGGAAGCATCAGAGTGACACATTGCCCGTTCGCAACGCAGCACACTGCACGGGTGGACCCCAGATACCTCTGAGCGCCCAGATCCCAGCCACTTTCGAGACAGCGCGACCGCCGACCGTCGACATCCAGTAGCATAGCTAGTGATCGTTAACTATTGTACCAACAGCTAGCGGAAAGTTTATGTTAGAAGTGACGCGCTTGAGTGAGAACTCCATATATTGCACAAAAGTGTGAGTGAAGATCCGTACATCGTGATCGCGATCGCACCGAATAACCACGAAAAATGCGAAGAATGTGCTACGGAGTGGAAGAAGAGTCTCCCAGAGGCTATAAATATGGTCAAGACGGCGAGACTCAAGCCAGAAAAGCTACAAACCACAACAACAACTTGGCAGCTGAAAGAATATCTCGCACTACGCCCAAGATGACAGACTTTGGCAGTCAAGAATAAAATAACAATCAAAGGAGAATCAACAAATCGAATGGTGAGGACGCTGAAGTATTGCCGTCCAAAAACGACGCCGAAGGCAGCAAAAGAATGAAATGAAAAGATCGAGCAACATGTCAGTGGCACAACAAGATGGGAAGACAAGACATATATAGGTGAATAGATTATCGCACGGCAGTTCGTGCGACGCGAACGACTTAGCAGACAGTGCCGAGTACTCAGTACTGATCGTCAACGCCGCCTGAAGGATTGGCAGAGCCTCCATGTGCATGCTCAAACTGATATCCATCAGCATGGTGGACACCCGTGGCGTTGTTCATGAAGTCGTTGAGCAAATTGAAGACTTCGTCCGGTGTTTCAAAGCGGCTCGCGAAGTCGGCGAAGAGCTGCGCAGGATCTTGACTTGGATTGGGCTGAGCGTCGTGTGCGATAGCAAGTGCTGCAGTATGATTAGGAACGTGATGACTACTAGGACCGTGCATGTAGTGCGGCGTGATGCCCGAGCCTTCACCACCTTGACCTTGCTGCGCCAGCGACGTGCTTTGCTGGTTGCCAGTAATATTCAATCTACGAGGCTGGGGCTTGGGTTTGGACGCAAGAGTCTGGGGATGCTGTATGGGGTCGGCTCGTTCCTTCCCTTTGTCGCCGTGGGGCGGCATCGGAACGACGACCTCCGCCTTGTTTCTGCGCGGACGAGCGGGCCCCACAGTCGTCGTAGATGATTTGGAATGTGGGTCGGCTGCAGCTGCCAAACTTGCTGCTTTTGTACGACTGGTGTATGTAATCGGAGCACGGCTGAGGCATATGATAGACTCGTCAGCGTCATCTCCGCCATCGGGAATTGTGGGATCTGTGAAGTGGACCCTTTTGTGAGCAGAACGATTATTGATATCGTTCTCACTTGTCTCGTCATCTGAGTGGGTGCGTTTAGCAAGCCGTCGATGCTTTGCTGGGCGAGGCTGGTCCTCTGACGCGTCTGATCCCGGTTCTGACGAATTGACTCGGAGACGACAGGGACCATTCTTGGTGATAGTACACTCCTTGTGATTCGATTTCTTGACAAGGATGCGCACACCGCATGTCTTCGTATGGTCCGCAGGAGGTGCTGCTTCTTCCATGACGACGATATAGCCTTTCGCTGTGGTACAGTCAGCTAAGGGCATCGCACGCAAATGATGTGTGCACAATGAGACGTACCGACGTTTGCGAACATGGATGGATCGTACTTGTTCACCTGCAATGTGCGCTCGTGAAGGGCCTGCCATAGTTCACGTCGCTCTTCTTTCACAAGACTCGATATTCCTTTGTTGCCATGTCGTTTGTCTGTCGGTAAGCGCACACCAACTGGCCAACCGGTGATGACTATGCCCTCTCCCGCAGCATATGTAGCAAGCCCCTTCCACGGTAGATTGCTGATTGATGGAGGCGTCGCCCCACAGTCAACTGTGACAAGTCAGCATGTATCAGTAACTGGAACTTCGATGTAAAACCCACCTAATCGCGCAATCAGCATTTTCTTCACGTCTTTCAATGTTTCATCGTCAGACATGCTATTGACGTTTGGCGTAGGAGCACGCTCTTGTGGTGCGCTCGTGGAACTCGTCGCTTGCGCTTGGGGGTAATCATTATTGGGAATGGACGCGGCAGGGGCTGATGCTCCGGTGCCATGATACATGTCGAGCACTGTCTCAGAGCGAAGATAGCTAAGACTCAAAGTCAGCAAATGTATAAACGAGAGCATTGCATGCACTTACGTTGCCTGTGTCTTGGCATGGGCGAGTACATCTGCAATGTCCTCTGACCGCGTAACTCGCTTAAAGAACTATGTACATATCAATTAAGTACAGACTTCTCGTCCAGTGTGAGCACGAACGTACACCTGACATCCCTGGACTCTCGTAAATATGCCCTATCTTGTCGTCTTGGTACGCGTTGTTGCCTGTAGCAACGTAGGCGAATTCGAAGCCTGCTTGAGCACTGGCGGACTTCATCTACGCCGCGGATAGCAAGACTTGTGAGCGACCCAAATATCGTCAGAATCTGTAACGCACCATCGCGTCTATTTTGTCTGTTGACTTGCGGAACGCCTTTACTCTGGCAGCGACCGTCTGTGTCTTGTTCATCTCGAGTAGATGAATCTCGTGGTATGTCTGCAAGATTTCACGGTAATTCTCCTGGTGCGCTTGCTTGAACAAAGTGAAGCACTTTGAACGCTCTTGACCAGAGATGTGAATGTTGATCAGGTCTATAGCACAGAAGGTGAGTACCGGAAGCGTGTAAAAGAAGTCAGCGAGGGGAAAAAAACATACCATCGGAGAGATCAGGATGTAATCTACGACATTCCTCGACAGCATGCATAGAGAAGTAGGAGTGGGTATAGTAGTTCCAGTAATTAGCATTTTCATGCTGGCCACTGCGCGTCCGAGAGCTCCATATACCGATAAGCTGCTCGACTGAAAACTCGGTTTCTCGTGCGATGCTAGCGAAGACTTCGTCTACCGCATCTAGCTTGTCGAGAACATTACGCCTCCTCTCCTCTGTCATCCTCCGCTTTGGTGTACTTGGCTCATCAAGGTCACTCATCACATCCCCGCTGCCTGCATCGCTCCCCAGGCTATCAGGGATATCCGGAATTGCATTTTTGTCGAGATCATGCTGGTCGTCTGCAGGGGCGTCGGGGTGTGATATATCGCTTGGGGGCGGAGTGCATATCTTGGTGGAGTCGTTGTTGATCATCGAGGGAAGCAAAGGGGAGGCATCGTCGATCCGAGTGTGGTCAGATTCGGAGACATGTGCAGCCGGTGTTGCAGATGTTTGAGGGAAGGATGTAGAAACAGACGTGTACATGTCGGACTGCACTTCGTGTTCTCTGGCAAAGGTGTGGCGGTCCTCTCTCGGCAACTTGGAGTCGGAGGCCTCCAGAGAAGATGCTGTTGACAGAGACAGTGTTGCAGTCGACTGTGAGCCATACTGCTGTATCGTAGATAATCCAGGAGCGACTTGAAGATACGGTCTATCACCTGCAGAAGCAGGAGTGACATCGCGCGCGTACGAGACGCGCTCGAAGGTGCTGAAGCGCGTGCCTTCACCTTCGCCTTCGCCCTCGTGCGAGACAAACTCTGCTGACTGATCCTGCGCTGTAAGGACATCGGCAGGACGACTTTTGGGTGTCATCGAGCGCTGTGACCTGGGCGATGACGTGCGTGAAGGATCGAAAGCCTTCGCTGATGCTTCGAAGAGACTGTCTGCATATCGCTCTGAGTGTTCCGATGCCTCGTAGCGTGCATTGGGCATGTATAATGGCTGCACGCCTGGATCGCGAGATGTACTAGCTGACGACCCTGCCAACGACGCTGGTAGTCCGGTGTCATGCTGCCATCTGTGGTCATAAGGTCCATAGCGTGCAAAGTAGTCGGAAGAGGGGTGCGGCTGGGGTGCACTGGAATCTCCGCGCACTCCGAGGCCTTCTTCTACGAGAGCTAAGCGTTGGGAGCCTATGTCATGGCGCGCATACTGCATGGGAAAGCTCGTGTTCCGAGTAGCGTCAAGAGATGGCGAAGGGTAAGAAATAGGGTGGAGGAAGTTATCGAAGCTGTATGGATCACGGGCGTGAGAGCGGGAAGGATTGGGGATTGATCTTGTTGCAGGAATGTGCGGTGGACTTGTACCGAGGCGCATTGCAGGAATGTTGCCAGGGCCTTCATGAGGGCTCAACAAACCGCGAGGAGGCGGAAGAGTGTATGAATCGTCAGCAGCTGGGTATAATCGAGGAGACGGCGCGAAGTGACGCAAGCTGTCTCCCGGGCGACGTTGATGTGTATCTTCGCCCTCTTGGCTCGTATTTTTACTCATCTACACGTATGCAATCAGAATGAGATGATCAAAAATTGGTCAAACTTACCTGTCCAGCCGACAGGATTTTCAAGAGGATTTTCAGCACCAGACAATTTGAATCTGCTGCGGTTGCTGTTTACTAGAAAGGGCAAGATGACACGATAAATCTGAAAGATTCGTAAGGTATAATTCACAAACAAATACGTGAATTGAACGTACCAGACTAATGATCCAAAAAAATGGACGATATGTTCAAGAACTAGCACGCGCGATACGTCGGATACGGGGACTTGTGGCAGGCAGGAGGAAACGACGAACACAACCCTTCGCCCAAGTTCAATCCGGCGAGAATTCCCGAGCCCTCATATGGGCGAAAGAGGTAGCGAGGCAGGCATACTTGGCTTACGATGATCTGCAGAGGCAGGAGGTAGCATCTGGATGTCATCGTCAATGTTAGAGGCCAGCCAATGACGGCTCGAATAAAGGTAGTGCAGGAAACAATCTATCCAGACAATGCATCTATGCAGACAAACTGACATCTGTATGGTTTTCTAGCAGCAGAGCGACCCTTCCCCGAGCACGCGGGAGGCCTGTCGATGCCAATGCGCATCGACAGATGGTATCTGAAATTTGTGGATGCATCGTCAAGTGGGAAATACACATTGGTAGCCATATGCTCACGTACTGTGCAAGTAGTACACGTCTTGCCACCACGACCATATGGGTAGACGAGCGAAATACTTGACCAAAGCTGAGCAGCTTGAAGCTGCGAAAGAGAGGGTTCGGCGATATGTCGCCTCGCCACGGTATAAGTCTATGGCTCGGACGCCAATCAAAATACTTATCTGCGTAATTTACAGGGGAAAAGAGCGTCGTCAACAGTATGCCGCCGACCTGTACAACATCCACCACCGCCGACATGGCCTCACTCGTGATCCACCTCCTTCGCTCGTGACTGAAAGGATGGAGCAGAAGATTACTGGCCATCTAGTTGGACTGGCGACGCGTCCACTCTCAGGTACGGCTGCAACACAGCCTTGCTCATTGCGCAATCTCATTGTAGAAACAGCGTCAGCTCAACCCTGCCCAGAGAGCTCCGGACAGTATCAATCTACTGATGTCGATGAACTCGACGCAGTCGTGACGGATGGGAGGCAGAGGTACTTGGACAGTATTGCAAGCCAAGCAGCCCGCACCCAGGCAGCAGAGTCGTGCAAGGTCGCCTTCGAAGCAGCCCTCTTGAAGTACACGGCAGCAACGGAGGAGGAAAGCATGAAGGGACGAGGCGGCGTTGGCTTTGGGACAGGTCATGGTCTATTAGAGTGGTCCGCAAGGCGCGTGTATATTTTGTTTGACGAACTGTGCGCGCGGCGTACTTCGAACAGTTATTTCTTCGCCTATCGTAAACAACGTCTTGCGTGGCAGAGGTTGGAGAAAAATGGCAGTATAGCCAGTTAAAGAACTTGTATATCAGATTGGAGGTAGTTCAAGTACAATACCGAGGATGTGACGACGGAACATGGCAATATACGATTCATCGATCCCCGTACAATCGAAACCTCTAAATATTGCGGCCATCGTAGCAAGCACCCAAACACCACAGTCAAAATGGTTGTTTTGACAGGGAGAATCCTGGAAAGATAGCACATTACAGCTGGTGCGAGCTCGATGACTTTGATACGCACGCGCAGGCGGAAGGCCGTCCAGTTATTCAATGGCAGTTTGATTCGAGCCTCTTCACGAAGCACACTCAGAAGTGCTTTAACATCCTGAGAGGCCGTTAGCCAACCGCTCCTATTCTTTATCGTATCCGAAGGACTACACTCACCTCAACATCCTTTACAAATGTGGCGCCGCTTGCTTGACTGTCAAATTGATAGATTGAAGATGTCGAGACCTGTACAATTGCTAGCGTCCAGTGACCGGGATGGTGAATTGGTATCATCCAGACATCGCTCTCCCAGTAGTGTGATCGCTTCAATGATCTCTTTAGCGCGTCGATACGTCCCGCGAGGAGGTTCGTCATGTCATGAGTCAAGAATATGGCATGCGAAGTGTGATACACCTGACGCAGGAGCACAGAGGCGTCATTGATACACACATCATTGAGTTGCGCGCACGGATCTGCGAGCCGTGCGATGTCTTGAGCAGTGAATGATACTGCGGGGCACGAGCCGATTGATTTTCGGGCGCGCCCATGAGCAAGATCAGTGCGAGAGATGGCAACGACGTGTGTGTTGCGCAGTTCTAACCACAAATCTGCACGGAGAGAAACCTAGGTTGATATTGAGCTAACATTGAGATGCGATATATGCACCACATACCGATGCTTTCGAGACAAAGTTGACTTCATGCGGAGGATCGATCTCCTTTGAGTTCGCGATGCTCTCCGACGAATGCGGGCTGACCTCATGCTCGTCGTCCGAGGTATCTTCCAGCAAATCGGTAAGAACAACCTGATCAACACTGAGGGATAAATCATGGAGATCTTCGATAAGAGTGTCCGCGGTGGTGTCATACAAGGACTCTGGAGAGAGCTCTATCACGTTTGGTGGGAGCCAGGTTACTTGAATGTCCTCCCGAGCGCCGCAAATGATACGTGCAGTCCGCGCCGCTGATTCGATGCTTGACGTGTACCGTAGACGAGACACAAGAGAGGTGCTCCACAGAGAAGGCAAGTAGAGGTGTTGCCGTAGACGATACTGGAATTGAGCGATGTATGGTGCACCTATTCCAACGTGGGTCAGACTCGTAAATTCGCAAGGCCAGACAAGAAGACGAGAACGGACTGTGAGGTGATCTCAAGGCGACTTCGAGAGCTATGAGCTCTTCGCCGAACCATCGGCACATGTTATCTGCTTCTGTACCGCATCGCTTGCGTTCTTCTTGGCATCGGGAACGCCGATGATACGCTGCTATACCCTTGCGAATATTCACATCTTCCAGCCATTGCGGTGCTTCAGCCGTGGATGTCGGTGCAATCCAGACATCCTGCATGAATTGTGGATCATCTCTGAGAATGGCTAGATCTGTGCTTAGCTTCTCAGGAGTGTGGATAGACGATCCGGATGGACACAGGGACTTCAAGGTATCACAATAGGTGTTGAACTTTTTGATCGCGGTAACGAGAGCTGGCTTGCGTTTCGTGATCTTCTTTCGCGTCTCCTGATGGATCTTCGTACCTGGGAGATATAATTCAGCTCACAGGTGTCGTGAGCGCAAGCTATGTATGCTTACCGAGGGCAATATCACGACCTCCAGCAGCTTGGTCCAACCGATCCCATTCCAAAAAGTTTGCGATCGCCCGCTTGCGAATATTCATTTTGAGGTCGCGTGCTGCAAGCAGAACGCGGACAAACTCCACAGGTAAGCCACCGAGATCAGGGAAGGTATGATCAATGTTCAGAGTAGAATAGAGCCGCTCTACCCGATCTGACATTTTCCCTTGCGCTTCTTGCAATTGTGTGATGACAGAGAGTGTGCTCGACGGTGCTTCGGAGGCTGATAGATGAGTGCGTGTGGCCTTGATCACATCCTCAAGCTTGTCTACTTCGGCTTGCAGTGTCAAAACCGCATCCAGCTCCTTCTTTATTCGGGCAGGTGCATCTAGATGTAAAACATCATGAAAGCCGCGCAATGACCTCAGTAAGTGATAGACGTACGATTTCGAATCGAGAGCTGATCTGCTCTCTGGAGATCCCACTGCTGCACCAACTCCGCATCACTGAAACCACACTTCGAGAGCTCCACACATGCAGAATCGAACTGTTTCGACGCATTTCGCAAATGCCGTTCGATTGTTCCGCCTAACGCGTGCCGTGCATTTCGCCCTATCGCTTCGGCTTGTCGGTCGATGATCCACAGACGACGGGCGCGCTGTACAGCTATATTGATCACTATTCCAGGCAGTGTTAAGGTTGGTGCTTACCGCAGATGTCCGCGTGACAGCAATGATGATGCGCAACTTTGACCAGGTTCGCTCGGAGCCCTCGCCCTCGCTGAGGCACAAGCCCTTCAAAAAGCGAGGACTGTAAACGAGCTGACAGGCCCACTGATGTCCATAGGCGTGCATTGCAGAGGTAGCCCATCCGAGGCGATTGACGATGTCCTCGGAAAGAATATCATACTATTCCGTGCCCATCAGCAACATAAATGAACAATCACATCCAGCAGATAGCACATACCATATGTATACTGCGATCCGTCACACATCCAATGTCATAGAACGCGACAACAGTAGCTTCCGGAGGAATTAAACTGAACAGAAATTCCAAAAGTGCGATCGCATACTTCTGCTGCTCGCCAGGTGTATCGATGTTAGCGAGGGCAAGTGGTATATCATGTCGACAGATGAGCACCATCAGTCCGGTATCGTCGAAGCGCAAGTCCGCGGTCTTTACTTTCTTCCCGTTTGCAGCTTCATGGCCGTCTTCGCATGCGTCCACAGCGCTGTCAGGTACCTTGGGTCTGTAAGACTGCTTGACAGGTCGCTTGCGAACGCTGTCGATGCGTAAACCAACTGTATCGACGACATCCTTTGGTATGATGAGTGATGGTTGGTAGAAATGGGGACTGTCTCCAGCATTCTTGAGATGCCTATGGCTGAAGCACCCATCAAGAGCGATGTGGAAGTCCGCCCCCCTGAAACGAAACTGCGGTAAGTTCATGAGACACAAGATGAATTCAGTAACATACTCGTTCACGGGATTACCAAAGACCTTGCCGCCGAAACAAGCAGGACAGAGCGACCTCAGTTCCGATGCGCAGCGCTCACGGATGGTCGATTGCACAGATGCCGAGGAATTCGTGATTGAGCCCTGCGGGAATGGCTCGACGGACACGTCCTTCGCTTGGTGCAGATGGTGTGTCAGAGTATCCGGTTGTGTTGCACATTGCGAGTGGCGATATGACTGCAGAATACCTCGCGCATCATCCAGAATGTGATCCACCGCACGTTCGACATGTACCTTTAACATGTCGAACCATTGAACGGCGTATCCTAGGCCTCGGCGGAATGGATCTTTGACAGAATTTCCCTATATAAGCGAGTCCGCTTTAGAACACAATTGCAGTCCGATTCCGTGAGAAAAGACGTACCGCCGTATCAAGCACGTCCCATCCCCGATAACTGTAGAATGTATGTAATGCCGCCGCAATAGCGGTCACGGCATCGGCAGAACGCTCGAAGAGGGCTCGATAGAACTCAAGGAGCTCGATTGAAACAGCGAGCCGTGGCTCAACAGGCGATGCCGGAAACATCCCGCCGGAGACCAGGACCACAGCGGCGGATGTACACGAGCAGATAAGAACTGAATGAGTCTCAAAATCTACCCGAAGATGTTATTGACCAGGTATAGGCATTCAAAAAGGCGTACTTACGATCCCAGAACAGCATCAAAATCGGCTGTGACGCAGCTTGACATCCGTCGCATCCGGCACGAGCGCAATCGCGAGCGAGGTCCGAATTGAACGTGGTACTCGCTGGTTTTCCTGCAGATCGATGGATATAATCGAGATATGGTTGCTCGAGATGACCAATCAGCTTGGTCCAGCGCTGGTACAGCTTCATCGCATCAGCGTCGGGAACGATGCGCCGCTTCTTCTTCGGTGTAGTTGCAGCAGAGTCGTCTACTTCGCCAGATGCGTCGACAACAGTATGCCCTTCTTCGCCTGCTATCGCACCTACGTCCTGCTGCTCGCCCATGGTATGGTCAACGCGAGCGGCATCTATTATCCCCCCAACCTCCACAAGTTGGCCATCTTCCGTCCCCGTGTTGTCGTCCAAAGGTGTTGTATGACTTCCTGATGGCGGATGTTTGCCCTTCAGCTCTTCTAATCGCGATTGCAGCCCCTGCATGCGAGCTTCGTAGCCTAGGGACGCCACACGAACTCGTCCGGATTGCGTTGCGTGCCGATTTCGCTTTTTGGGGCTTGAAAAATGCTGTCCAAGTGCCGAATCAACCGGCTGCTGAGAACGAGCCGAAGGTGCCATTCAGAAAGAAGGGACGGGGGGTACCAGCAGCTCCGCAACGTGACAGTACAAGACAGAGGGTGAAGGTGAAACATGCAGTCAACAAGCTGAGCACGTGAGAGGTCTCGCAGAAGGTATCGCCCGAGCATCGCCAGATGCTATCGAGATGATACATCCAACACAAGAGATGTTTCAGGAGCATGCGCCAGGTCGCACACATTATCAATTGATATCTAGTACTAAGGGACCGAAAGTTCAGATGAGGATGAGCGAGAATACAATGATACGGATATTTAAAGAGCTCACAATGACGTGCACTCTAATGGCCCTAGAAAGCGTCGAACTGCGATGCACCGAAGATGTCGCGGATTCTGCGAATTGAACGCTGACTCGTCATCTTGCTCGTTAGCAGATGAAGAAATGTGTACCCTTTTGGAGAAATACGACGGCGGTCGCACGATTGTTGCTGGAACTTCACGATGATTCACCTGATGGGTCGCAATTAGACAAATCGGGTGAAGTTATTGCAGCGGACTCAGGACTGACCATTGAACACCCGCGATCAACGCTGTGTCCGACAAAAGCGATTAGAAAAGATCGCTGGAGAGCAAGGAACATGCTGTAAGTCAATGTTGCAAGGCCGTCATGCCCTTATCCAACGTGAGGGGTGGCGGTGGCGTGGACAGCACGAATATATTGAACTACTATCGGGCACAAGTAGCGAGCGTACTGGAGAGCACAAAGCGATGATGATCCGAGCTTGAAGCAACATGCAATATTCCTAGCGGGTTGGTGTCTCGAAACGCGAACGAACGTAGCGCAAAGGATATCACGCTCGTAGGAATGTCGCGTAGGGGGCAAGCGAATGATAAAAGCTGCAGGTGAGCCTAAAATGATGTCAAACACAGCGAAGGTGCAGTGTAGTTTATAATGCAATACCTGTAGAGTGCTGGTAATACACAAAAATGGAGTGAGGAAAAGTCGTGACGCCGAGCACAGCACTGGATGCTGTTGGATGTGCTTAGGGGCTACGCACAGGATAATACCGCGTCACGCGAGGCTTGAAATCGTTGAAAGGGTCTCACGGCACGAGGCAATCGCCGTTGATATTGAAAGGCGGTAAGCAAAGGCATCCGAGCGGGACGTGAGAATTATCGCGGACGGTCGCGCGAGGCGGAAAGGAGTACCAGGAATGTAGCGAGGGCTCAGCGGACGTGTCCGGCGATGGGTATGCGGTAGAGAGCCTAGATATGCAAATCACGTCGGGGAGAGCGCCCGGGATGACGAGGAGTGCCCGGTTAATGGGATGTGCGTGCTCGTACGCGCCGAGGGTGGCAAACAAGCGTCGAAGATGCCGAACAGTGCGCAAAGGAGCAATGCGCTGCGTGAAGGTCGTGCCCGGGATGCGAGTCGTAACGGAAGGAAGTGTATAGGTCGCTGGGGGGTCAGGAATGGCGAGAGATGCGAGTTTATCGGGGTGCTGCGCGCTTTGACGGCCGCGACAAGCCAGTGTGAGACTGTCGCGCAGGGCGTGACACGGATGTCGCAGAGAACAGATCGACACGGATAGCATATGCTGTTGTAAGGGGTTCAGGAATCCTGAGGAGGTCGTGGGGAGGGTTGCTGATGGCGAGAGATGTGAGGTCGTGGTCGGCGTGCTGCGCGCTTTGTCGACGACGGGAGACAAAGCAGGGCGCGTAGGCGTGACGGGGGTGTCACAAAGCGCAGAGCGACGTGCTTAGCATGTTGTAACAGGTCGTGGGGAGGGCGACGGATGGTGATGTACGCGAGGTCGTCGGGGTGCTGCGTGCGCGCTTAGACCGCGGCGACGGCAAGCCAGCTCCGAAGATGTCGTGCAGGGCACGCAGGCCGCAGGCGTAACGCGGATAACAGAGAGAACAGCCAACCGACAGACCCAGCACGTTGTCATAGACTCGAAGATGCCGTGAAGGTCGTGGCGAGGGTGGAGGATGGCGAGGGATGTAAGGGACGCGAGGTCATCGAGGTGCTTTGGCGGCGGCGGCGGAAAGACACCGTCGAAGATGTCGCGCAGGGCAGGAAGGTGTCACGCGATATCAGAGAGAACAGTCAACTAACAAGCCGAGTGTATGGTGAAAGGTTCAAAGACGCCGTGGAGGTCGTGGCGAGGGT
>ALYI01004309.1:0-23397 GCA_001969225.1 Ceriporiopsis andreanae CBS 279.92 | reverse complement strand
CTCAGCACCACCGAGGTACCACCAGGGTACCGTCGTTGAACCACGTGTGGTCTGGGTATCTCTCCCTCCGCAGCACCATCATCAGTCGTCCAGGAGCTATACGGGCAATTACCAGAAGTCCGCTTTACTTTTGTTTTATTTATGGCTGTATTTCTGAGCATTTTTGCAATCCTTGCTGGAGCTCTACTAGATATACCCTTGCAGCGCCTTTCGTGCAGCCGAACTTGCGGCGATGCCTACGGACATCCCATCTGCATTAGTTGCGTATCGTTTTGCCCGTCCTTGTGGTACCTGACCATCCTTCCAGGGCACCTATTCGCTCCATCATGTGTTAACCGCACATCGGAAATCCCTCAACTTCATGGGTTTCAATCATGCCGGGACGTTGCTTCTTAGCGCTGGTAAGTAATTCATTGACGCCAAAACGGGGCCTGAAGGAAATCTTGCAGATGATGAAGCATGCACCATTCTCTGGTGTCTTCGTTCTGGGAGCATTTTTCAACGTATCTCGACCCCACATGGCGCGATTTGCGCAGCATTGTGGGTAAACCTCGGACCTAGCCCGACGTTGGAATACTTCGTGTTGGGCTGCGTCGATGGCGCTATGCTCGTGTTTGCTCACCAGCAGGTGAGCTGTTTCGTTAGGCCATCCCATCTGCTCACGTCTGATTCGGCCACAGAGTGGTCAGTCTGGCTTTTGGCCTATCAAGACTATCGAAACAGCGCATATGAATGCAGTTGACCACCTTCAGTATGATAATCACCACCGTCGTCTTGCTAGTGCTGCGGGCGGAGCTGTGAAGGTGTGGGACGTCAAATCTGATGGTGCGCATTGGTGTCGAACATGTTTACAGTCATTGATTGGCCCGTCGAAGGCAATATACGAGTGTGTGCCATCGTCGCTACGGAAGCCAGCTTGGTCACTGGCATACAATTTATTACGCGCGGTTGCCACCTGCTGATAACATACCTGGAGTCCTGCGAAGTGTGAGTCTAGCATGCCACCGCCTTGTTGTCCGCGCTGAACGCCAAAAACAGGGTATGCTGGCAGATAGACTCTGGTCAGACGCTCTGGCGCAAGAGGCTCAAGACGTTCATGTACGTGTAGTTGCATTCGTGACCTTCTGCCACCTGCTTCTGACTTGTTCAGCGGGTCGATCGCTGTGTCTCCGACCGATGACGCTCTTTCTGTCTGGAACCTCGAGACAGGGGTGGACGTGTACAGTCTACCCCAGGGCGACTGGCTACAGAGATTTCCCCTGCCCATCACGCGCAACTGTATCAAGCAAACCAAGTTTGCACTGAATGGGGCCATCATTCTGGCTGGTAGCGATAAGGGTGTCCTCCATGTCCTGCATCGCGCATCAGGCAAACAATGGACCCTTCACTCTGGAGATAGTACGTGATCAAACGGCGCCCTCAGCCGATTTCGTGAGCTCAATGGAAATCTCAGGTGACGACTTAGTCCAGATTGTAGCGGTACTGTCACTCTCGTAACAAGCCAGCCTCTCACTAATTGCGGCTCACAGTCTCATACCGTTGCACGCCAGCTGCTAATCGGTGCGGCCACTGCACCAAAAAGGTGCTCGAACCCTGTTATCCGCGTTTGGACCGTTGTCTTGCCCTCAGAACTGTCTCATGGAACCCCCGATTCAGAGCCCACGAAAGTGCGTTGATTTCATTACAGCGGCGACTCGCAGGGAGCTGATCCGCATCCAGAATGGCCCTGACAAGGAACAAGTGATATTGCCGTTCTGGCGCCTCCGGCGTCAACTCTGGCTTCGTGTGCTTTACACAGTGGTCGTTGTCACGGGAGCTTTGTCTATCTTGCGCTGGTTGTTGCAGGCAGACTGAGGCAGTATCAGATCTCCCAAAGGAGAGAGTCCATAGCACTTGTAAATAATGCGAATACAGCTTATCACTTCGCGTCCATTGACTATTCGACGTGAGTCTACGGTCTTCCCTTGCCTTCGCTACCTACTGCGAACCAGTCTGCGAACCAGCAGGAGTCTGCTGAGCATGCCTGCCCGCGTCTGTGGCAGGTCGTCAGGCCGTCGCGCGAGCATCAGGGATATGCGATCCTACCTTGCAGTTTAACATGCCTGTCGAGTATGATTCTGATGAACTCGTGTGTTACCCAGTGGCCGCTGTAATCGTTCAGCACATCGAAGGTCTGGGCAGCCTGTTCAGACGTTCAGCGACCAAATCCAAGGATGAGGAGTGACGAACAACTTACCTTGAGACAAAGCTGATCAATGACATGTTTGTCTTGTGAGAGGTAAGGTACGGTCACATCGAGCTCCCAAAGGAGCAGGCAGTTTATGTAGTTCTGAAATCGTCATGTCAGATCAAAGAGACGGAAAGGGAGGATTGCTTACCCATACGGCATGGACGCGGGACCGTGGCCAGCCCAGCCCAGTAGGGAACATGAAAGTGTGACCTGGGCGGTCATACTGGACACGAGGACGTTCAACGAACCGTCTGACTATCATGAGCATTCTTTGTTCTAGATAATCGGGACGGGGCTGTGAAGTCATGATGTGGTCGAGTGAAGGAGTGCACTTGGTGGGGGTTGGTCGAAATCCTCCTCCTCCTCCTCTTATACGTCTCATGCCGTCCACATCCGTTTTGTTGATCCCATGACGCGCTGGTCAAACAAACAATACTTCAAACAACTCAAGAAATATGCAGGTTCACCATGAGAAAATGTGCACCGAAGTGCTCATGTGGCTGATTTTGACGGGAAACGGCGGGTGCATGCTGCTGATCTTGAAGCTACATTGCTTCTTGAGCGCTTGAGCGCTGATCGATCATTTGTGCAAAAGGGCGTGCCTTTTCCGCCCGTCGAGACTCGAGTGCTAACCCACCGCAGCAACTCTAAACCCTCTCAGCACCGCGTCATACGCGCTTAGAAGTCGATATGCGGTTCCTGCGTCGGACATGCTTGCATGCTGAGTGTCATGTACGCGGACGCAGATGCCACGGGGTCTAAGTGGCCGCACATGCACACATCCAGTACTGCATGCAGTACAGCTTAGGGCGCGCAGGGATGCGACGCGCAAATGATGTCGGTACCTCATTCATATTCAATAATCGACCGCACCCACTGAATCAAATATCACTCTCGAAGTACGATAGCATTCTAGCGCATTGGATGGTACTAGTTACTAACATGCGGATAGTATCCAGTGGGTACGGGCTACCTTCCCGATGAGTGTCTGCGTACGCATGAGACTGCGACGTACGGCGACCCACATTAGAAAGCCCCCTGCTTCCCACCTCTGGTGACGGCGATACGCGGCCAAACACTTCCCATGTAAGTGCAATCGAGACAGCTTGGACCCTGAAAATGCTGGGGGCCTCCGATAATTGGGCCACTGACCACCAGCTCACGTCCAGTGGCGAACCGGCATGCCGCACACCCACATAACAGTGCGCGCTGACGCAAGCTCCACGCTCTCGCAGCGGAGTCCTTTGGTCCTTTGTGAAGCGCACCACAATCGAATGCATCTCCAGCCTTGCAGGCCCCTGGGCGTCAAGGGGGGTCAGCGAAGGAGATCAAAGAGAAAAGTGTGTTAATAGGCTTCGAGTCGCTGTCTCCGTCTGAGCTGTAAAAGCTGTCGTTCTCGCTCCAGGGCATGCCGCCATCGCTGTAGTCGGGGGGTCTCAGTCTCAATGGTGACCTGCCGAGGTAGTCAGCGCGACTTCCCGACATCGACAACGAGCGCGCACCTTCCTTCTTTGTACCGATACTCTCATTGCCTGCCGTCTGCAAGGCGTAGATGAGGCCCCTGCTATTCGCCATGCCCGCGTCGTCGTCGGTATTGCGCTCTTCGCGACTACGTCTACTGTCTTTCGCGGCTGCCGTCTTCGTCGCGGCTGCCTCGCCATCCCTGCAACGCACCGCGGAGCGGAAGGAGTAACACGCCAGACATGTCGGGCCGCCGAGATGGCACCGAAGGCAGCGTGTACGCAAGACAAGACAATCCTGATGTGCATTAGACCGCGCAGCGGTTGCCAACGACAATGAGCAAAGTTGCAGGCACGAAAACCGGCGTGTGTGAGGCGACGCGGCAACCACTCGCAACGGGACACAGGCAGGCGAGTGATGACATGACGGGGCAGCGAGCGCATGAGGCATGCTAAGCGCAAGGAGCGCGACAGCGAGCAGTATTGAGGCCTGAAGATGGTAATGTCAATTCAGGGGCTGTCGGCTTCTTTTGTTTCGAGGGCGGCCATTGTATTGACAGGCGGAGGCGGTCGTCCTGACACGATCTTCTTGCTTTCAAAGACGCTGCATAGAAAGCGATTGACGTTGAAGTGGGGCCGAGTACGCTGGTCATGGCCGCGAAGGTGGTCACTGTTTACGCGGTCATGAGCGGGTCTAACGGGTGCGGCGCTGGTAGTTGGTTGGGGACGGTCGGGCTTGACGTCGACGCCCTGGAAGGTAAGAACGAAGGAAAAGACGGTGCTTGATGATATTATCGTTCTTGCGACTTTTTTGGCGAATCCCATCGATCCGAAACACGGCTGCATCTCCTCCAATGTCTGCAAGACCATACGCACCTCTTCCATCTCCTTCCTGACTCCCGCTGACGGAACTTCGTCAACCTACGCTTGCCATGGACAATACCATCGTTGAACTGCTGCCTGCAAAGAAGAGATCATGCGCTTCTCGTGTTGTGACTTGATGGCACTCAAGAACGCACTGCAACTACACAAGCTTGCAAGTGCCCTGACGACCAAGGAGTCGGAGAGATCAACATGAGGGTGTTCAAGCTTGAGGCGGAGGTGGGGCATCTGCGAGTGATTTGCACGACGTGTCGAGGAGGAGAATGACAAATGTCGAAGGCTGTGAGAAAGCAACCTGGAGCGAGGCACGGGTGACCCTAACCCTACGTAGATTAGATTAGATACATACAGACAGGCCGCTCGCCACGGTCCTCGTCGTCCTCGTCCTCGTCCTCGTCGGTCGGCGACGACGACGAGGACGGCCTCCTCTCCCGTTCAAACGGCCGTTTTTTTGTACGCATCTACCTGGCCCTCTCTTTGAAATGTATTTTACATCAAAATATGCCCCTTTCCGCGACTGCCGACGCCGTGATCTCGATTTTTCAGCACGATCTCCCGACAACCTCAAGTCCGCCGTCTATGGGCCGATTTGATAATCAGGCGTCTCGGGCGCTCAATTGCACACCTTGTTCTCGACGAGCATGTACATTGTACATGATCGCTCGCTGCACATCCAACGACGCGTCCCTGTCGCAGTACACCTCTCTGCCCGTTTCTGCCACCTCGCATGCTTCACAGCGCTCGTCTCTAAGTTTCACCAACGCCCTATCCCCTACGAATGACGCTTTGAGGGCGCATCGTGGACGCGGGCGGCACCCAGGCGGTCTCGTTGAATACCACGAGCTACTTCATCTCCTCTTTCTATACACTTCATTATCTTCCTTGGCTCCCTTCGCTCCAAGGCGAATTCGACCTGTGGCTGATGAACGGCGAAGCAAGAGTTAAGGTGCGTCTCGTATGCTGTGGTCTGTGCGTAAAAGCTCAATGCGTGTAGCAGACCGCCATGCCTCCGGCCTCGCAAGATGGGACGCCGTTGAACGTTGAAGAGCGCTTCATTCGCTATGACCAGAGCAGGCTGGATGGTTATAGCGGCAACATCTATACACTCCTGATGCGTGCACGCGTGTATGGCCAACTTTCATCTTCATTAACAGACTGGCCTTTTCTCCGCCGTTCTGTCGGCGGTTTGCTTCTGCCCCAGCCAGACAACGCGCAGGGCTACGAAACCGCCACCGTACCCGCGGCCAACACACGTTTCCCGCCCGCCGTCCCCATCGCGCCACCAAGCGTCACACGAGCGCCGTTATCTGGAT
Organism: Ceriporiopsis andreanae CBS 279.92; assembly: GCA_001969225.1. NCBI lineage: Eukaryota > Fungi > Basidiomycota > Agaricomycetes > Polyporales > Meruliaceae > Ceriporiopsis > Ceriporiopsis andreanae. The sequence continues at coordinate 17,512 of ALYI01004309.1, read as the reverse complement.
CAACTCCTGCCTCACGTCGGCACCTCGGGATGATCGCGAGGCAGTGGCTGCGCGAGTACATGAAGTGGATAGTGACGTCGCACCTGCAGACCTGCGCCAGCGTCACTTTGAAGCGTTCGAGCAACGACAGGTGTCCGCAATCATTGCGGCGATCCCGGTGCTCCTCGAGGTCTCGTTGATCTTGGTTTTCGTGAGCCTGGTCATGTCTCTGCGGCCCGCTGCACCCGGACGTCGCGGTAGTGGACACGGCCGCTGTCGGGTTGTCGATCGCGGCCGCTGGAGTCTTCACTACTCTGCTCGTCTTTCGGAGACGGTGCCCGGCGTACCCGGCGTATAGGACGCGGACGTGGGACAAGCACACTGGAAACAGTATGGGATGCAGCACAAGCACCTTAGGCATTGGACGCGGGCCGTCCTGGGGTCAAAGGTGGCCCACGGCAGGCGTGAACAGACACATGCGAATTGCGACAGCATATGGAACGAAGAAATCAAGGCTGTCGTAGCACTCGGGGGAACGGAGCTCTGCTTCACGTGCTGCGACGGGCCGCGCTGCTCGAACATGCATCCAGCGCAGACGGGCAGGCGAGTAGCTATGCAAATCTCCGTCGCGCGTTGCGATGGATCGAAGACATGTCACACAATGACGCCCTGTCGCCTTCGCTTGTGAACAGAGGCCCATGGTTCGCATCTCCGTGTCTTCGGATGTCACCCTCGCCGTCCTCACCGTCGATTTCTACGCCTTCGGGGAGGCGTTTGGCGTGTTTCAACACCGCACCCGCGAGAAGCTAGCTCGACGAACTCTACGACGTTGTCCCCACGGCAGGAGGTTTCGACGTGTTCCTCACAGGCGAACTGCTGATCCAATGAATGCCCACGACCATCTGTCAGACTTCGGTGCGTCACCTCACATCTCTAGCGCTGACGCTGTTGAACGACTTTTCCGATATCATCTTCTCCGAAATAATAGAGAACCGTTGTCACTGCGTGGGCTTGGACACACCGGCATATCTGGGCTGGAGATGCTTTGTGTCTTGCAGAACACCCATCGTGCCATAAATACGGGTACTAGACGCGTGCTTCCTTTCGGTATCTCACTCGAATATACGTAGGTGCGCTACCACGCTATAATATGGTCGAGTATCACAACGAAGCCTACACGAAGTTCGTAGTGAATACGGCTAAACGACAATACCCGTCCTAAGATGCGGAGAACGCAGCGGTTTTAGCTGTCAAAGGTGTTGTACTAATTCACCGACCCGGAATATCCGAACGCGATGGGCAAAGAATTCATATCCCCAATGGTCGATGTGGTCGACAACGTCCTCTGTCCGCGATGGCGTAAGCCTCGAGCGGAAAGAGACATACCATGACTGTGATGCGAGGGGTTCCGGTTTTTCGATCGACTAGTCAGATCGCTGACACTACTCTATCTGCACCAACTGGCGGGATGGCGCACTAGAGAACTTGAAACAGTGACAACAGTACTTGCACATCGGCTTGCAGCGGCACTTGCTCAATACCGTCTAGAGCATTGAAGATTGGCCGGGAATGCCGGATGAAAAGAGGCGGACTCGAAGACGAGAGGAGCACAATAATCCGGAGATCCTGGTTCATCTCGTGGGACTATCTCGTCAATTGTCGACTGGTACGGGCGCAAGCACTGGCACAAAGGGTAAAGCACCGTCTTCGCTATCGCCTCAGGAGGTTCACCCTGCGACCCACTCAACCTCAGTCTCCCCGTCGGTGCCATCTGCAAGTGGCGACGTCGTGTCAGTAGCAATCGCGCGTGCTAACTCTATATCCAACTTGTCGCCCCCTTCCGTCACCGCGAACTCGGGTTTATCACGCGATTCAGACAGGAATTTCTGAAGAGAAGAAATCACTCGCTCGGCGCTCCCCAGCAGATGCCACATATGCATAATGCTCCTAGGGCGGTGCCCTGAGCCTTCCGAGCGAGGATCCCTGCGATCCAAAGTACGCTTTTCGCGCGGAGAAAGTAGAATGGCCACAGGTAGCCACGTCGACCGTGCAGGCACGCAGCGACACCCACATGTAATTGTTTCGGTCGGGAAAGGCGCCTTTACCTACTGGGTTCAGTCGTACGCATCTCTGCAATGCTCAATAGTATCAACTTATCCGACGATTGACGAACGAGCAGAGTATCGTCTGACCTATACAGCCCATCCCCGCGGCAAAGCACCGGTAGTAGTCGAACATCAGATACGTGAATTCTTCAACCCCCATCGGAAAGCTCAGAGGATGCTGTTTTTCTTAAACGAGCTCACACTTCAACTTTCTGCGGCAGCACTTGACAATGGTCGTCGCGAAGCGCGTCATCCCTCGATTCCCGATGGGCTGTTTCGAGGGATCGACCGTTTCGCTTCCGGCGGTCGAAGAGGGCGGTCATTTATCATTGCTCCACGTCAGGCGCAGGCGCACTCTCCACAGGATCTTCCGTTACGCAGCCAGCCTCTCAGCGTTGTTCAGCATCTCCTGCGACGCGGATATGTAACGGTATGTTCCATTGTGTTGTCGTTGCATGTATGCTTATAGTCTCGCCTTAGTCACCAATCAACTCCACAACCTCTTCCTTGCGACTACTTACTTTTCGCTCTGATATTCGGCTGGAGTTCTCTGTCGAGATTCCGGTCAGCGATCGCGACGACACTTTACCAGTGCGACGCAATATGCGGTTGATTCAGCGCCTTCCTTCCCGTGTCACGCGCATATTTGAGTGCCTTCCAGATAGAATTGAAGATACCTTGCTCGAGGAAGAGGAAATCCTCAGCGACTTGCCATAGGAAGGCGAAGGTGAAGTGTGCTCGCAGAGAGGAGCTATCTATGACACCGATCTCACGAGACTGAGTGGCCCAGTTGGCCTCCTAACAGGCCCACTTGGAAAGGATTTCTCTGCTCGATGGAACACAAGGTAAACTCATTCCAGTTAATTCGAGCAAAGAAAACATGTGTTCTTCCGGCCGTTATTCCATGAGTTCCAAGGTTGAGGTTACCGACGAGAGAAACGGGATAAATAAATCAAGCTTATTTTTGTCTTGGATTTCGTAACGCGACACGATGCGAGAATCATCTTGAGTTTACCCTTTGGTTTTCTACCGGAATGAAACTCGCGACGCATTTCTGACGATGGGAAAACACAACGTTCTTACGATGGGGTGTCTCGAGATGGCAAATCATGGGTTTACGTAGGTGTGTTTCAGCATATGGTCTGTCTCGCATAAATATGAAATATATACCAAGGTATTTCACCCGAATTCCCGACCAAAAACACTTGGGCGCGTCTGCGGTGAAAGGTGTCCGGCGGCAGCGTCGTGGGGGTCTTAAGCGCGCGAAATCTATGATGTAGCACCACGTGGATTCGCTCAATCTCGGAGGACCTGTCCGACACAGAGCCGATTTGTTCACTCCGTGTTCTAAGACAGAAGCATCTTTCCAGAAGGTGTCGTAGCTCAATAGAATGATAGAATGAGTAAGATTGTACAAAGTGGCGAGGATGATCCCAGAAAATCTACGAATCAGATATTGCAAAGATAACGATACACGAATGAGGATGAGGATGATGGTACATGGATTAAGACATTCCTGTATGTCGTCACGAAAGTATAGGGTAAATGGGTGCAGGTCATCCACTGAGAAGACCGCTGAGCTGCTGGCGATATTGTTCCATGACCCGTTCTGTCTCCTCGTCTTCCATTTGCTCTTCTGCAGATTGCTGTGAAAAGGCTATTATACACTGCGGTGACCGTGAGAGGGTTAGAGTAACGTACTGGTGGCGCGGTTTGCGCAGGCCCCGCCAAGCCCAGCTTGCCGTTCGTCAAGTCGAAGAGCACCTTGTCGACTTCGGCATCAGCTTCCTCCTCCAGCTCTTCGTCTTCTTCGACGGCCAAGGTATCGTCCATCATTTCCTCCAGGATGCCGGCCTAGACATAAATGTCAAGATGTGGAACATCGATACACAAGAATAACACGCACTTTGGTCATCTCCATGCTCATCTCCCGCATGGTTTGACTAATTTGTGGCAACTTGATAAGTTGATTCGACAGTTTCATGATCTCTGTCGACTTCTGCAGAGATCCAGTGACCTTGGTCATTGCTGTACACAGATGTAAGTCGTTGTGGCACTCTGCGCTGCTTGAATTACTAACCCATTTGTTGCGACAGCTGATGGCCAATGGATCCCAACCTCGCCTTACTGACTGAGAGCCGGTCTTTCTGCCTGTTGCTCCGTACGACCTCTCGCGCCAATATCCGCGCGGACTTGACATCACCCTTGGTGGCAAGCTGTTTCACGGTCTGTCGTGCTTTATTTGTCGCAGTATCCAGCTAGACAAAACACAAGTTAGTATCCGCTGTGACAAGCCGGAGAGACTGAGACCGACCTGCCTCATCTCCCGATCCAGCTGGCGTTGTTCAGCACGTAGTTTCGCTTGCCATGCCTTGATCTTCTCCTCTGCTGTAGGCCCGTATATAAACCTGTTTATTGACTGCATATTATCCGGTTCGTTGTGTCGGGGGTCGTCGTCTGGGCGTAGAGAAGGTGGGTGAAGGTCGTCGTTGTCGCTGTGCAAGAGCGGGGATAGACGCCGGACCGCGATATCGCAGGCGTCTGTATCACGTGCGGCGCGTCAGGCGCATCAAACGCCGGTTCCGGGTTCGGTCGGTTCACCAGCTTGAGCCTTCGCTCAGCCCAGCGGCGGTCAGCCTCCTCTTGCAAGGCATACGTTCACGAAAAATGCCTACTTCACTCAAGCCCGCTCTTTCACTTCCCACTAACTGGTTTAGTCTCTCATTTTGTTCAGCGCTGGTCGCCCGCTGTCGTCTTGCTATCGTTCACTCTCGCTGCTTTCCTTTTCCAACATCATGACGACCAAGCTTTTCATCTTGTCTCTACCCTCATTCTATGCAAGAGCACTTGCAGATATGACACCTACTGCGCCTGGGCCGGGGGAAACATACAATGCGGGGAGTGACTGTCCCATCCAGTGGACTATCGACCAAAGCGGTACTTGGACAAACGTCACTATCGGTATGTCAGATCTAGGCAAGTGACCTGCAAAGATTCCATCTGAAGTGCGCTATTGCAGACTTGAAGTCAGGCTCTGACGACAATCAGACACTCGTGACCAACGTCGTCTCTGGACTCGACGGCACCAACCCCAGTCTCACGCCCTACAAGTGGACCTGCCCAGAAGTCGATCCATACTCCGCCATATATTTCTACGAGGTGAGTACTTCATTCACGCCCGCGATAGAAGGCTACTAACTCTGATATTTTAGTTCACAAATAACGATGACACTGCAAATGCTAAGTGGACGTCACGGTTTACGGTCAATACGCCGATCGCCATGTATACATGATTTATTTACCTATCGCTTTCGACAACAGATTGCCTCGCAAACGGATAACAGCGTCACTCCACCAAACCCTCAGCAGCCCAACGGTGATGCGATCCCCTGGGGAAACGGTCAACTCGCGGGCGGCGCAGCCGTACAACAAGTCAATGCCAACAGTCTTGACCCAACGCCTGACGTAGACATGTTCAATCTTTCGCGCACAAAAGAACAGGCCGACTCTCAGGACGATCCGGGACATGGCGACTCCGACAAAGGGGACTCAGGCAGCGACGACTCCGGCGGCGATGCCTCCGGCGACGATACAGGCGGTGACTCTAGCGACGCTGGCGACGATCAATCCGATAAAGACGACAAGGACTCTGGCAAAAAGAGCAAGAATGATAGTAAAGACGAGGACCGGCACGGCAAATCTCGCCACAAGAAGGACAAGACGACCTCGTCTGACTCCGATTCCTCTTCTTCCGATGCTGGATCGTCTTCCGATACTGGATCGTCACCCGACGTCAAATTCCCCACGTCCAAAACGGAGTCTGCACCCGGTGTAGCGTCCTCTGCCGCCGAGTCTGACAGCTCTTCGAAGGATGGCATCGCTGCCGCAGATGCAAGCTTGGGCGTCCCAGGCCCACACAGCACGGCTTCTCCGTCTGCAACACAGGCTGCGACTACCGCTGCGACCGAGACAGCCACCACAGTCCACACTGCCGTCGCGACAGAAGCCGTGGCGCCGACGGAAGCGGCGAGCGCCATCGTACCGACACCGCCGGCGAAGGCTACGAAGGCCACCTCCGATGCACCCTCAAGCGCAGCGAAAGTGGCGGTCTCCTCCTATAAAGAAAAACCCTCTGTTGGCGCGAAGGCGGCACCGCTGACGATCGGTGCGCCGGCGGCATCTGAGTCCGCGTCCAAATCCGCGTCCGGGTCGAAGTCCAAGTCGCCCAAGTCCACTGCGAAGCCCACCGCATCCGGATCGACCGCGACGCCGGGAGCGCAGAAGAAGGTGCATTCGTCCACTGCGTCTGCTGCGGCAATCTCAGCTGCTTCGGCTGCACCATCTGGAACTGCACCGTCGGGGACGTGTTCCTGCCCAGGGATTCCGAGTGCAGATCCGAGTACAGACCCAAGTGCAGACACTAAATCTGGATTGAAGTTGACGAGTGGAAGTGCAGAGAGGGAGAAGGTGTCCGGTTGGTTCCTGTTGTATCCGCTCCTCGTCACGCTGCTCGTTTTGTATTAGTGGTTGTCGTGACAATGATGATTTACAGCTTGTGTGCGGTCATAGATGCTTGCATCGCGTGGAGTTGACCTGCAGGGAAGGCTCGAATCCTCTAAATAATCATTTCGAAACTAATTCCGACAACTTATCTAGAGGCGGTAAAGAAAAGATAAGCATGAGGGAGTGCGGCGGAGTCAAGCTCGAATAAACTGTATGTTGCGAACATAATGAGTAAGCATTCTTTCAAAGGCGCCCGTCCGGGCGGCAGCCGTTGTGGCGTGGGAATACAGATACTGGCAAGGCACGCTGTTCAAGACCCCGAGACCTCCGCAGTCTTGACGGTAGTATGTGTCGCCCTCTTTCATTTGCGTCATATCATACAGAAAAAAATCGATTTAACAGCCTGGTATCTAGCATCACCCAACGGCGTACTGCTGATGCCCTTCTTCTCGAACCCACACAGAAATGTGGTCTGTCGCACTCCAACTACTTACTAGGAGTCGGTCTAGATTCGCTGAGATCAGTCGCGATCGCAGCACACCTGCACGATGTCGCCACCGGCGGGCGTGCTGTGGTCGCAGCTCGTATCGGAGGTCGGGTGACAGGTCCAGTGGGTGCCCTGAGTGTCCACGGCCCCAACTATACTGCATGCAGCCCAAGAGACCTTAGTCTTACAGTACAGAAGGAGCAATTCAAGGTACATACGTAGAGCCGCTGCACTGCACGGAGGCGCCGTTTTCGTACCCGCCGTAGCATTTCTACAGAAAGTGATGGTAGCTCGTTGGAAATGATGTGCGCAGAATTGAGGGAGACGCCAGCTACCTGGTCGGGGCTCTCGGACAACCCGTTCTGGGAGATGAAGTGGCAGTTGTTGGCCATCAGGAAGCCGGAGTAGTAGAGGACGTCTTCCTCCCCTTCCAGCATCGGCGTCTGAGAGAACCATAAGTCAAACACAGCGGGGAAGCAGCGGGAAGGCACGCACGGTGGAATATCCAGCGGCTATCAGAGAGGGCGATTATGTATGGCAGAAAAATGTCAGCGGAGTATATTATTTTGAGAGGTAGCGGTGACTGACCCATCTGCCCGCTGGCGCAAACGGCGCCGGCTAGCTGGAACGTTGCCAAAGAGGCGAGCACTACGGCAGCGACGGCGAAGACCGAGTTCATGACCAAACGCAGTAGAGCAAATCTTGTGTGGGAGTCGTGTGTTCAGAGACTTGTAATCACTTCGAGCACAACGTTTGTGGCTGTCACATCCGCCTTTTATGCGAATGCGAATGCCAAATGTCTCATTCGGATGTCGATAGTCAATTGTATTGTGGACCACTCGTGCACGTCGTTAACGTAAGGGGAGATTCTCCGGGAGCGTAGACGGTTGCCCTAGATCACGGCCGCCGTGTCTCACAGACTGGCAAAGCAGACGGGTCTGTTGACTGTTGATTCAGTGCCATCCTACATCGAGGTATGAAGAATGAGCTAGAGCTGACATCTGTAACTCGTCAGAATACGCGCGGCGGTAGTGGTTTTACTGAGGGTTGAGAATGTCTGTTGACTTTTGATCAGCAAAGGCGTACAGACGCCAGGCAATCTCGTCGTTGTTCAACGAGAACAAACACTCGCCCAGCAAGCCCGAGGAACGATAGTGCAGAGTGACTGCTGAATACGGGTATACTTAGATTCAGGCTTTCGCTTACGCCACGCTTAGGCGTGAGCGCGTGACACTAGGGAGGCCGGTTTGTCAATGCATACGCCCATCGGCGGCCGTCTAGTGAGTCCCGATACGTGGTCGCCATGACCTTGAACGGGGGGTCACTGCAGGAATATAAAAGGGTCTTCTGAGTACGAGGCATCGCGAGATTACAAGTGTCTCACCGGTTCAGGATGCGGTAGAGAAAGCCATGAATCGCAAGTTTCTACGACTCGACGGAACATATTCGTCAGTATTTGTGCGCGGATTAAGGAAATATCTTCACTACCGCAGCCGGCAGGAGGGAAAGGTCAAAAGTAATATGTATCGGTTGCGTAGGCTGGAAACAAGTCAATGTAAACCGATTGGAATTGACATCAGCTTGTGTACATGCAATTGGCAGTAATGGAGCGGCAGCGAAAAGTGACACCGATCTATGTGCGTCTTCTTTGTCTTCGCCTGTGCGTGGCTGACGGTGCGCATGAAGGCGACTGCCGAGACCGGTGAGCGGGGTTTAGGTCAAGCTGTTTTCGTGCGCAAGCGGATTGACTCGTATATCGGTAGGCATGAGGATTCCGGCAGGAAGGCAGAATACTGAAGGATGGCAGGAACGGAGTTGTGGCAGTCCGGCGTCGTGTCGCGGGCCAGACAAGATCGATCAACGTTTTTGACGGTCACAGCCCGGCGAGTGTACACCTGTGATGCAGCAGGGTCATGACTATGCGCGGCGAGGGATAGCAAAAGGAGAACGTACTCCTTCACCAAGCTATCGTGTCGCGATGAACATTGCATCATCCCTGCCGCCGGGTGGCGTTCCGCCGATGTCGGTTGTGATGAGGGCATCACAGGCTAGCTTTACAATGAATGTTGAATACTAAAGAGGTCAATGCACTGCCACGAAAGCTGAGCTGGTGACACTTTTCATCACCAGCGACGAGTGACATTTGCAGATGATAGAGCGTCGGCCCGTCGAGTTAGGTTTTGAGAAAAGTCCGGGGATACCAATGCTTGCGTGATTCCAGCGGTCGGAAGACGCATTAGAGAACAGTGATAGTGCAAATTTCAGTCAAGAAGATCGAGTGCGTGTTGTGCATATATGTGGCCCAGTGAACGCAGACGAAGACGTTGTAAGCGCAGAGCGTGCCTGGTTGAAGGTCTCGAGGAACAGGCGCCCACCGCCCACAAAAGACCTTTCTCTTTGCATCAATGTTCTTCCCTTTGTTCCGCCACGCAGATCACTCTCCGTACGGTTTGATTGGGTGGAATGGGCGACCCATATGGTCATTTGGGATGAGTGATCGAATCCGGCCGTTTAGCGGCAGGGAAGACGCATCCGCCCTTGGACTTTCGAGAGCGCATGGAGACGATGCCAGAGCCCAAACCGCACCCACTTGGCACACGCCTTATACCCCAGGACTACGCTAAAGCTATCTTACAACCCACCTTCATTCTCGCCCTCGTCCTCCTGCACGATGTCCAGTAACAACTCGCTACGGCGCCGCGTACACCATCTCTGCCTCTATGGCGCCCTTTTCCTGCTCTCGGTGTCTTCAGTGCACGCCCGGAATATCGACATACCACCCCCAGCGGACCCATATCTGTCGCCACAGACAGATCCTTACAACCCGCTCAAGTACATCGCGGATAATGCGCTGACGGCGGTCGGACTGAGTGAGTCTTTTATCCTCCGTGCCCATGACTTCATGCCGGTGCGCAGTGCGCTTCTTTCCGCGGACCCTTCTCCAAAGCAACCGTGGTCCTGCCCAAGAAGAGGTTGCATAGCATCGCTCGGCATCGTTGTGCTCATGCACAGACAAATACGTTTGGGATCGGGCATGGCGGTCGTCGTATAGTGGCTGACAATCTGACGCCCATGCTTCAGGTCTTGTTCTTGCCATCGCCCTCCCACAAACGTTTTTCACATGGAGAATCGGAGGCAGATTCATGTTGGCTATGGTGATTGCAGAATACAGTACGTCGATTCTTGTCGTTCATGTTCAACCTATGTCTGATATCACTGCGATCCAGCCTACGCCGTAGGCATCGCTACGCGCTTTGGGCTACACGCTAATCCAGAGGGCCACGGTATCTACATCGTGGAATATCTCTTCGTCACACTCTCGCCGTGTGGCTTCATCGCTGCAGAATACGTCCTGCTTGGTCGGATGGCGCGCTGGCTCAAAGGCAACACACATCTGCTTATCCCGCCACAGAAGATCACGCTCGTGTTCGTGCTCTCTGATGTGACCACCTTCCTCGTACAGGTGCGCCCGCACTCCCGAATTCCCTCTCTTGCTTCCATTTTCTGGTGCTCATATCACTCTCTTTGCAGGCTGCTGGCGGCTGTATCTCCGCTTCTGCGCGCACAAACCCACAGACTGCCATCACAGGCTCGCGGATCTTCCTCGCAGGACTCGCAATGCAACTGGCCTCCTTCTTCTGCTTCACCGTCCTGTACTGCCGCTTCATCTACCGAATGCGCAAGTACGAGCCCGAGACATGGTCGCGCGACTCCGACGCAGGCGTGCCGTGGTTCAAGGACTGGCGCGCCCTCGCAGCCGCGCTGTTCGTAAGCTGTATCGGCGTACTGGTGCGTGCCTGTTCATTGCCCTACTATCTCGTGTTTTAGCGCGTCAGCTGACCTCGCGTGTGTAGGTCCGGTCTGTCTACCGTACCGTCGAGCTCTCAGAAGGCTACCAAGGCCATCTCACAACGACAGAGAGCTTCTTCTACCTCCTCGACCTCCTCCCGCTGCTCGTCGCGCTCGTCGTGTACATCCCGTTCTGGCCGGGCCGCTTCATCCCGAACACGCTCCCCGTGGAGTTCGATGCCGAGGAGAAGCAGGATGCCGGCGAGGGCACGCTGATCGAGATGGAGGGACGCGAGTCGAAGGGGTCTGCGCAATGACGCGCTGTCTGCGAGCGGTCTTCACACCTGCTGTGAGGACTGCAGGGCATGCGCGATAGGCATTAGACACGACCCCGTCTGCGCGCAATGGATAGGCGAGTAGCATCAGTAGTAGATTTACATTATCATCCTCCACTCGGGCTTCATGGGACACTCACGTTCGCTTCGGCCCTTTGACTGGCACATTTTCTTGCATCTCTGTACGTCTAATGCGGGCGGCGACATGGCAATTGCATGGTTGTTTTTTGTAAGGCCGTTGGTGCCTAGTGAGTCCGCCGTCAGGTGAGCTTTCGTTTGCATCGTGTGTACTGTTGGTGGCGTACTCACGGTAGCCAGGTAGTATCTCATTTCGGTGTTCGTGTTCGTAGGCCACGATCAACGATATCACCGTCTTCTTATGCAGATCTCGCAAACGTTGAGCTAAGAATAGCTTGCCCAGGCACCAGGGTGAGTGGCGTTCTGCCTCTGCTCGCTGTCGAGGTCTATCGATGGCTTGAGGGCGCACTGCCCTCACTGTCGTCGGTGAGTCTGTGTGTTAACTCGCAAATCTCTACCCCACGGCGTGCGTTCGTTTCTGCAACTCTGCTCATGCTCGAATCTTTCAGACCGTAGACCGCTTGCGTCAAGTTTTTCTGATGGTCGGCTGCTACCTCCGTGATCCGTGTCCCGCACTCTCGCACAGTTCGAGAAGCTTGAGTGTATCTTTCCTCATTGCGCTGTCTTCCAACACTTCAGCAATTCGCCTCACCTCGTCGTACTAATATTCTCAGCTATACATATTGGTGGTAGAGGCGCAGACATATGTAGGATTATCTGGCAAATTGTGCGTCAAGCGCCTTCGCCTCCAACATAATTCGCTCGCCGCGTCGGCAGGCAAGTTTACGCCTTGTTCGGTGTTTTTGTTGATGAGAACTAATTATATGTTGCAGCGACGCCTCGGTGATTCCCCTCGTGGGGTACAGTCAACGACAGTGCCGCTGCTTTACAATCTGCGCGCGACAATTTATTATACGCTGTGCCTGTTCCCCGATGTTCTGCTGCGCATCAGCTCGCACTAGCACTCCCGGGGTATGTGAAGTGCGACACACGCCTTCGGAGAACCCGATGGTGTAAAGAGCCCGCAGCTCAAGACAGAATAGTTGTGCCTTCGCACGGGTGTCTGCGTTAGTCGCATTCGCTCTAGTTCGCCCGTTTGGTGTCGGATACTGAGAGTGCTCTATGCCTCCTCAAGATATGTCCGGCAGAGATTATGTTGTAACTGTCAGCTCGCTCGCCGAGGTTGGATGAGACGGTATCGAGGAGAGAGTATAAAAGCTGCATGCCAGTGAGCCTCGATTTTCAGCATCTCGCATCGTCTCTCGCACTCACAAACCTCTCTTCACTGTCTATCGCCCAGTTCTCTCACCAGCATCAACCATGTCTACCGTCGAACAGCCTCAGGATGTTCAGGTCGAGGGTATCCCTCTCGGCTCCTATACCGAAGTGGTCAATAACACCGCCGGTACTCTAGTCAGTATTCGCAAAATCGGCCCTTCATCGCGATCTCTAACGATCACCACCACAGTGCATCCGTTACGGTCCCAACTTCGGTATCCTCGACGGTGTCTACAAGGCTTTCGAGGTCTTGGTGAGGCTTTCGTCACCCCTTACTATCGTACAAATGTTGAGCTCGCTTGAACCGTCATAGGGATGGGCCATCGACAAGCTCGACCCCGACCTCGGCGCCGGAGCCACCATCAGCGGGACCACCGAGAAGGCCAAGGCGCTCATGGATAAGTTCAGGCAAGATACCACGATCACCCAGGCCGTAGCCAGCGAGGCCATCGAAGAGGCTCTCAGCAAGGGCCTGCGCCAGGTCAACGCCTCGGGCACCTACAAGTCGGAGAAGCTCACGCTGAGCCTCGTCCATCAGGCGAACGTCGCGCTGTTCATGCCGGTGGACGAGTCCAACCACACCTTCACGTTGTAAGTCTTCGCCGCGTGGCTGCAAGGATCATACTGATCGCCGATGACAGCTACACTGGCTCCTTCACTGTGTGGGCGGGCGCGACATTGAACAGCGTCAAGAGGTACAACCTGAGCGACCAGCTCGGCCACCTGCAGAAGCAGACCGTGCAGGTACGTGTCGACTGTAAGTACAACGCTTGTGCTCTATTATTGCGATGGTACTGAGAACAGGATCGCAGCCGCTCCTGCTCACGTACTTGGGGAATCCGGAGTGGTCTCTGCTGAGGGCATCCCTTTGGGGTCGTTCACCGAGGTCGTGAACAACACTGCCGGCACCCTAGTACGTCTTCCTCTTCTAATCACTCTGCTTATTCCTGAGTCTGTTCTAGTGCATCCGCTACGGCGTCAACACGGGCGTAATTGACGCTCTCTTCGGGCTGTATCAGGCGGAACTCAAGGCAGCGGTACGTCCTCTGCCTCTCATCCCGCCCATCTTGCTGATATCACTCTGCAGGGCTGGATCGTCAGCACGTTCATCCCTGAGTCCGGCGTTGGAGTTGTGATCAGCGCGTGGGGCGAGGTCGTCCAGAAGCTCAAGGACTCATACAAGCAGGACCTCACAATCACGCAGGCCGTCGGCGACCAGATGATCGACGAGGCGCTGAGCAAGGACTTGCGTCGCGTCAACGCCAGCGGGGGCTACAAATCCGAGAAGCTCACCCTCAGCCTCGTGCATCAAGCCAATGTCGTCCTCGTCATGCCCGCGGACGAGGTAACTCAGGAGGTCGTGATGTACGCTTGTCCCTCCCTGTGCATGATGATCCGAAATTGACGAGTACGACAGGTACACTGGTCACTTCACGGTGTGGAGCGGTGCTACGCTGAACAGCGTCAAGAGGTACAACCTCAGCGACCAACTCGGCCACCTCCAGAAGCAGGTCATCAAGGTCGAGGTCAAGAAGCCGTAAGAGGCTGTTGATGCCCAAGGTGGTGGTGCGTCGAGAGCACGCTTAACATTTGTACGACGGCGTCCCGTCCCGAACTACTCGGAGGTATTACATTGGTGTCTCGAATCTCGTGCTCGTCCGTTTCCATATATCATCTATATACGTGTATCCTGAAGGACGTTAGGCCGATATCTGCTTGCACTGTATCGCATGTATGAGATGTGGCACAGCACAAGTTGCAGAGATGATGACTGACACAGTCGCGCGTAAGATTCGCACCTCCTGCCTGCTGGGCCATCGAGGCGCTATTGCGATCGCACTCGTTGAGTGGTCAACCTACTTCACCACCTTCGAGACGAAGGACACCGGATTGATGCAGTTTTGACAGGATCGTCTCGAGCGCAGTACGTTGAACGGGATTTATGGAGTTGTTCGGCCCCGGCTTGAATGTTACAGACTGCAGTGCTTTAAAGCGGCGCAGTGTATCTTCGACAACCTTCAGCTCGAGGGAATCACCGGGATTTGTTGGAAGGACGCCCCGGGTCTCGACGATGAGTGTGATCGACTTCAAACAAGGAGCTTGTTCAAATGAGCGTAGCGCGTTGTTGACGCGCTGCCACACATAATTCCCCTCGTTCTCGCGAACCCCGAAAGTTGCCAGAGAACAGGCCATCGCCAACGATGACAGCTGGCTCCAGGAGAGATGCTTCAATAGCTCGCTGTGTGGCCCTGAATAAGATGGTCAATTTGAGCGGGGAAGGTAAACGAGCGAATCGAGCGTACCAACATGACTTCGCATCTCGTGTTCGTCGCAGTAGAGATCTGTTACGTTGTCCGCAATGCAATCTAACAATCGTCGTAGGCCCATGCCCCCAGGACGCTCGAAGGTGAGAGACTTGAGGTCCGTTCTGGATGACGCCTCCATGAGTCGATCGACGAAGTCGGTGGTCATTGCCTGCGATGTGTAGTACTCGAGCGACAACGAGCCAATCACGAGTAAGGGTGTGCACGGTACGCTGTTTGGCAAGATTTCCCAATTGACGTCCCTGTTCATCAAGTGTAGTCGCTCGATACGGCGGAAACAACCGAGTGTGGTCAGAATATAAGAAGCGGATATGCGGCTCCGCGTCGCAAGGTACAAAGTCGGCACCGAGAGTCGCGTGGAACCTTGAGTAGGGACGACCTTGACGCCAACGAGAGCCAGCTCGTGGAGGTCGGAAAGGCGTTTGAGGACGTCGGATAGGGATTGCTGAGACGTGGAGGCAAACGTCCGGCGTCTCGAAATCGCTAGGTAATTGATACATCGACAGGCCCATGGGCGAGCGTCGAGGAAGGCGGCGAAAGCTTCAAAGTTCGCGTCACCGTTGTGGGGGTGCGCAAGGTGGATATCCTGAAAGAGCAGTGGAAGGATGATATGTCTCCATCGACGCGAAACTCGGGATATGGCGCTCAGCGCGCCTTTGTCAATAGCAGGCACGAAGTACTCTCCGCTATTGTGGAACCCGGGGCGTACAACTTGGTCACGATGTGGAACGAGTTGTGCGAAGATTATGTCGAGCAGCTCGTCAGGAAGCATGTCAACGACTGCCTGTACCCTAATCCGCATGGTGAGAGTCTGCCTGGTGGGCTCGACGAGAGGCGACCAGTTGACAGGATGGAGTGAGTGGTAGGGATGGAGACAGGACTGGATCTGTGTAATATCCGGCGCAATTCAAGCACAGACAAGAATCACAACTTCCGGTAAATGAATGCGCACAAGTGAACGAGGAGGCACAACGCACCTGGTGAAGTCGCGCTCGTCTCTCCTTCCCTCCGAGAATGAAGCAGTCTTGAACGTTTGAACTGGCACTACGAACGACAGAATTCAATGAGAACCTGAGATATAAGCAACATGGGTGCGACTAGGTACTCACAATTCCAAAGCGACGATCTTGGACGTGAAAGGTGGAATGCAACTTGGAGAGTCGGCGAGAATTGAAAGTTGGCGCCAATTTCCCGAAATGATAAAGGAGGATCCGTTCTATCAAGGTACTTCGATTGAAACCGAACCTAGGTACATATCCTGGACAGTCCTGCGTCTTCCCCCTTCATGATCAGCTTAGGTTTCTGACGCGGGCCTTGAGCCACGGGGATACACAGTCATCGTTTCCAAGAGCTAGGCTGGGACTCCTCCCGTTCATCCATCACAGCTTCCGGTGTTCATTGCCGTTTGGCGATCGTCTTAGAGTGTACGTAGCTCAGTAACAAGACCGTTTGGTGTCAATTCTACATGCACAACATGTTCTGTGGGTTCGTTCAGTGTCTCCGGCGTGCGTAACCTGCAAGACCTAGAGTGCAGTAGAATTATGTTTGCAACGAACGTGGGTCCTTTCGTTTTGAGCATACGGTAAAGATTGTACCATCCTTTGGGAAGAATGCAATTATGGCGCCGATATACACGACACGTACGGTCGCCATTGGGCTGTAGGTCTCATCTGCAGCGGTCAGCCTGTGCGCATGCCGGGCTGTACGCCCGCCATATTTGGGATCAAGCGCTCGTCTACGACGCCGTAAGAGGAGAACTCCGAGAATATCGGGGTTTCTGCAAAACAGGGCGATCAAGCACGTACAATACAGTAATGCGATGGCTACGCAGCTATAGAATGATTAAGAGAAGTTACTAATGCCATGGCGCTGGAAGCCAGCAGCTGCAACCAAAACGTCAGGAACCGTTCCGGACGCGCAAACTACGACGTACCAACGTCGACGCTCGCACCAAAGCTGATGTTTATATCCAGGAACCTTCAACAGATCTGATACGTTTGCAGATGGTCTTGTGTGACGCCCAGTGTTCCTGCTGGCACGTTGTGCTGAGCTGGTGTTAGCGAATATTCGGATGCGATCATCTCGTGCTAGACTTACGTGCAGTATCTGCAGGTGTCACGTCGTTCGTCAGTATGATGTTTATACCGAGGCGCATAGTCATAGGCGTACCTGACTAACTTGCACTTGCCGCATCTACCCATGCTCTTGTGAATAGTATCGTCCTTTTGGCAGTTCGCACAAGACGCCGCGGCGGGGCGTGTTGGTTGCGGAGTAGCAAGCGCAGACTCCGGTACTTCAGCATTCAGCTCTTCGTCCGTAGGTTCACCAACCCCGTCCATGCAGTCTTTTAAAAACTTGCCACAACGCGGAGCCTCCTTGTCGCACACATAGTAGCTCTGCCAAAGGCGTAAATGCGAGCCACGCGCGCTCTGAGAGTAGTGCCGACGCTCACATAGATTCTAAGCTGGCCTGGTGACCCGACTTTTGGCATGGTAGTCAGAATGACGCGGTCCTGGTCGCGCGCGAGCTTGGCTGCAGAGTATGTTAACTCCGGTTGAACGATAGGAGCAAACGCGACTCACGACACCAGTGACAGCGCCATTGATGGCTATGCATGGTCTTTTCGATGAGATC
>ALYI01004307.1:0-22749 GCA_001969225.1 Ceriporiopsis andreanae CBS 279.92 | reverse complement strand
TTGTCCCAGATGATGAGTTCGATGACACCGAGCTTTTCGGCGAGCGAGAGGTAGATCGGAAAGTCAAAGGTCGCATCCTTCGGCGAGTAGACTGGGTTGACGGTGCGCTTGCATACCGGGGTCTGCTGTCGTTTCCTGAGCACGGACACGACGACGAATCTGCGCAGAGAGGGGTCAGCGGACGGGCGGGCACGGCGAAGGGTTGGGTGACGCACGGGTCGCTGGCGCCGTTCTTGTCCTTTGCGAGGAGGGCGTTGCAGGCGATGACCTGGACTCGCAGCAGGACGATGGGACCCTCTCCGGGCAGAGGAGCGAAGGTGTTCCTGCCACCTCCCACTCCCGAGACGCGAGCGGGCAAGCGTGCCGCTGTCTTGAGTGCGCGACCGATCTTGAGCGCCTTTGGAGGAGCCCGCACCATGGCAGCGGCGACGTGCGGGTGCAATGCGAGAAAGAGTAGAATGGAGGGAGGGCGAGGGTTGCGGAAAAGAGACCGAGCGCGTTATAACCTTGGCCCTCACGTCGACAATCGCTTATGTAACATACGCAGGCGGTGATCTCATCGCAACAACGCAGCAAACGGCACACAACTCTTTTGCCGTCAGTGCCCGAGCTCTGCCACACACACGTTCACCAGATCACAAAAACATAAGACCGTAATCCTGTGTCGTCGAGAGCGCGAGGCTGCTCTTGCTCGTCAGTCGTGTGGACACGCTCGTCCGACCCACCTCCGAGTCGCGTCGTCGCATCCCCGTCACTTGCATCACATCATCGCGTGGGCCGATGATGTCTCAACACTCTTATGCCTCCGCGCGGCCGTCAAACAGATCAACAGGCACTGGACTCGGTCGAAAAGTGCTGTCTATATCACGTCGTACGAGCCTGGTATAAACTGCATTGTAGGGTATGTCATCGGAGGTGCAAGATGGTTCGAAGCAAGTCAATGTCCAGGAAATGTAGTCCAAAATGTTGAAGATGTCCAAGATCCTGCTGCCATATGTTCGTAAAGCGTCGCTAACCATGAAGGTGCCGGGATGGTGTAGGTGTTCATGGGAAGAAGACAGCTGCAAGGACGAGGCCCGCCATCGTGGCGAGCGCGGACGCCTTCAGCGAGGTCCCGGCACCCGTCTGGGCGCCGCCGGTAGGACCAGTAGAGTCAGAGCTACCGGTGCGCGAAGCCGAGGGCGATCCGTTGCTGGTACCCTTCGAGGCTCCTGATGTAGGGGCAGGAGAACCAGTAGAGGTCGCCGAAGTGCTGACGCCGGTGGGCGTGGGGAGGCTCGCAAAGAGGTCGTTGGACTGGAAGGTGACACAGTTGGACGACGACGGGACGCGCGCAGTGTACGGCATCGAGGTGATGGCACCAAGTGATTCCGGGGGCTGCGTGTAGGTCATTGCGACACCGTTCGAGGTGTACACACCGGGGTAGTCCTGGTTCTCAGAATCACACATCTCGAAGACACCGGGTTGAGCAGCGTTGGGGCAGGTGTACGCGACGCCGATACGGTCATAGATGTGCTGACAGAAGTCGGCCGCGTGCGGGTCCTTAGGATCGCAGGCTTTCATGCAGCTCGAGTTCGCGCCGATGAAGCTTTGGAAAACGTCAGATTCAGATCGAAAGAGCACCGATATTAAAACTACACGCACTTGTGCCATTCGATAACCTGAGTGAACGTGTTGTTGTCACCTGTTCCGCTCTGAGGAAGGTTGTTTGAGTATACCAACCCGCCGAGAGGGTTGCCACGCTGTAAACGCGTTCAGCCGACGCTTTACGCGACATTGACGTAAAAGCCACCCACGAGATCGGCTCCGTGAGGGTCCAGCTCTCCTCCATAGTCGTTCGCCTCGAGGTTGAGAAGCGTTTGGTCGAGGAACGCGATGACCTCGAGGTACGAGGGCGAACGCAAGAACTGAACACCCTTGATCGCACCGGCGGGGATGAGACGCGTGCCGCGTCCGGGCTTCGTGCACCAAGCGACCTCCTCACCTTCAGTCTCAGCGATGGTAGTGGGACCCTTCGCCGGCGCCCAGACACACCAGTCTGGTTCAAAATGTCAATGCCGGTCTCGCAGGATAACCGAAAGGACCACGTGCCGTCAATGTGGTTGACGAAGGCGGTTTGGCACATGGACTGTGGACCTTCCGTGGTCGAGTTGCATAAGTTGTAACCAGACTGAGTGCCGCGGAGAAGGTTATCGGTATCCGCCTGGTAGGGCTATGAATAACCTCAGTTCATCTGGTCGGTTGAAACGGTGCCAGCACAACTCACGATCCCGGAGGGATAAGCGAAATGTTTATCCGCAAGCGGGGTGGCGGGGAATTGTTGGGTATTTTGAGCGGTAACGACAGAGACGGCGGCGGCCAAAATTGCTGAAAGAGTGACGACGGACATGGTCCTGATAAAAAATAAGTATCACGATGAACGGCGGCAGGAATAACCCTCCAAGACGGGGGAGAGGAGGATGACCTTGACGACTGATATACGCCTGTTTTACACTCCGCTGTCACAGGTCAACCGAATGACGCGATGTGATTGGCTCACTGCATTTTGGGTCGCCGCTCGAATCAGCGCGAGTGCACGGACCAACAACTCAACACGTGACCGCGTCGATCGACGCGTTTTGTTTCAAACCCCGCCTGGAGCTTGCCTGGAGTACTTAAGCAGCCCGTGTCAAGTGCCCACATCCCCCTTCGCTCTTCCTCCCCTTGTTCCTCTACCATCACTTTCTCCCCCGTCTTCGCAACCAAGTCTCGCGCCGCTCAACCCGAAATTTACAATGGTGAAGACTACAACAGGTGCTTATCGCCCCTATACGATACGTGTCGCTCGCACTGACCATATGCGCTTTATCCAGAAACTAGGACTCGTGGCGCGAAGAAGGAGGCTACTGAAGTTCCCACAAAGCCCAAGAGTACGTTATCAAACGCGCAAGGCACGTTTCCCACTGACGCTTGTCACAGCTACTCGCGCTCCGAGCGCATACAATCTCTTCATGAAGGACCGCCTGAAGCCTTACCGCGAAGCAAACCCCGGAACATCCAACAAGGATGCTATGAAGGCTGTGAGCCGCGTCTTGACGCGTCTTCCCCCCACTTTCTCACTGTTTTCTGTCAGGTTGCTGCGCAATGGCGCGACGCGCCGGAGAACCCCAATCGCGGACAGGATCCCAAGGCCAAAACCAAGAAGGCCCCCAAGGCGAAGAAGGTCGTCGAGGAGGCTGCGACAAGCGAGCCCGAGCCTGCTAGCGATGATTGAACACTGGAGGTGAGACGCGTCCCCACGCGTGATAGAAGACACCACTCACGCGCAGCGCGCACCACCTGCAGATGGCTCCCGACGGTCTCGACACACACAAACCATCGGCTCTCCTTCCTCGATACCCTCTGGTGATGCGGTCGTATCTCTCAAATGCTCTTTGTACGGTAACTGTACCTTTCGGTGTATTTTGCGTGTATGCGTAGTCACGGCGTGTATATTAGCAATGCGAATTCGATAATTAATCCACCACCCTCTATGCGCGCTCCAGTCTCATTGGCAACGTCGTCTTCCAACTGCAAGCGTCCGGTCGAATGCCTGATGAGTCGGCAAAAAAGGCTCCCCGAACGGTTTACCCGGTACCCTCGCGGGCACGCGAAAGGGCCCTGACGACGCGCTTAACATCAAGGGGTCTCTCCTCCGGCCTTCCATAGTCGCCAGGACACGACTCACGGCAATGAGTTTCATTGTTTTACCGAGCCCTCGGTGTATATTAGCCAGCACATTTCTTGTCGTCAGGTATCTCGCCTTTCTCTCTTCCATATTCTGGTCCCGTTGAACGTCGTCCCTTACAGCCCGTAATATTCCCCCATCTTTGTCGTCCGTCATGTCTTTCGTCGCTCTCTCCTCATTCCTGGCAGCCGCCGTCACTGTCGCTTCTGCTCAGTCTCTGACACAATTCCCCGCCACTGCCCTCGCTGACAAGCATTTCGCATACCCTTCTGGGATCGTACGTGGCCCTCTTCTCGACGCACGACGCGTTCGCTGACCGTCTCCTCGCAGCCTTACAAAGCTGATACCGACACGAACATGCTCCGTGGCTCGCAGTTCGGCTACAATATGTGCAACTCTACCACCGAGGGCGCCAGCTCTCTATGCCAGACCGCATTCGTGAACCACATCGACGGTGCGTTCCAGCCTCCTTGACTGCGAGATCGTGTTCTGACGCGTTCGCGTCACAGACTGGTGCGTCTGGGCACCCGCTACTGGTCCTACGACCATTGCAGATACCGAGGCCGAGGAAGTTGCTTGGTGCACGAAGCCAGGCCGCGGCACTCGTCTCATCCCCGACGGTGCGATCAAGGGTGTCCAATTCCTCCGTGCCCCGTCCTACCTCGAGGTCATCGCGTTCCTCGACCAGACCATGCTCAACATGGAGGCTGATGATTACGGAGGAGAGCTTGACCCTCACGGTGCTGATCTCGTAAGACGACCGCTCTTCCGTCGCGCGCAGCCGCTAATCGAGTTTCGTCTGTAGCGTGGCAACCCTCTTGGAGGCCTTATGTACTCTAACGGCCTGCCCCAAAGCGGCACCAACGACAACACTTCCTTCACTCAGGTGATCGAGTGGACCAAGTACGTCCTCGTCTTCTCCCTATCCGTTCTGCGGGACTCATAATCGCATCTACAGCTTCATCGGTTTCAACTCGTCCTGCATGAAGGTGTGTGACCCCAAGGACCCCCACGCCGCCGACTTCTGCCAGCACAGGCTCGACCGTATCGGTGTCGAGTACATCTGCCCCAACACCGCCCAGACCGGCATCTTCGAGATCTGCGACTCGGATAATGCAGACTACCCCGGTATCTACACCCTCTCCGACGGCACGACGACCTCGTACTCGCAGCCCCCAGACTCGCTCGGCCCGATCACCACCATGCCCTACACCGCCAAGATCCCCTCCTCCTCCAACTGCGTCACGTTCCAGTCGAGCGACCTCTTCTCTGGCCTGCCCACCCCCACTGGCGTCCAAGTCGCGGCCGTGACAGGCGGCGCGTCCGGAGCTGCCGCTGCCACTGGCGGTGCTGCGCCCTCCAAGGGAAGCAGCGGTGCTGCTGGAGCCTCGCGCACTGGAAGCTCTGGAGCCGCGAGCCCGACGAACAGCGATGCTCCCCAGACTGGCGCGGCCAGCACTGTCAGGACGTCTGCGTTCGCCACCGTCGCCGGTGTCGCTGTTGCCATCGCGTTCTTCGCATGAGTAACGGCTCTGTGATCCATCTCTACCGTAATTTTCGATGCTATATACATACTGTGGTAGACCGGACAAATTGCCAATGCTTGTGCGCACGTCTGAGAATTAGCCTCCGCTTGCCCGTTTCCTGAGCTCGCAACTTGATCTATCCCAGTTAAATCGCACGTTCATCGTTCATGCGAAGAAATCAAGTCTGCTCTTGAGGTGCTCTAGAGCGCGTACAGCGGATGTTGTTGTTCACACGGGCCTTAGGCTATCCGCAATCCTCCGAACGACGAACCTGGCGAGCGAACGGTGTGGTGAGTTGGGTGTAAGCAGGATGTGTGGTATAGATACACGATACACGATCCAAAAGACATCAATATGCGCAGGGATACTATAATACCAACTGGAATATCTAGCAGCGAATCAGACTGGGGTGCGCAGAGCGATAGGGACGACAACGTGGGGATACCGCACGATCATAGCTGAAAGTGTCTGTGTCAGTATATGTCTATGACGAGCGGGCAAGAAGAAGAACATACGTTTTACGAAGCACAAGGACTCGGGCGAGGACACATCGACTACTCGCCGCGCATGCCGTAACCGCCACCAGAGCTACCGCCCCGGCCGCCACGTCCACCATAGCCACCAGACCCGCCACCGCGTCCGTAGCCACCAGAGCTACCGCCGTACCCTCCACCAGATCCTCCACCGCGTCCGTACCCTCCAGATCCGCCGTCACGGTCACCGCCGTACCCTCTCGACTCGCCGCCTCCTCGCGAGTACCCGCCCCGGCCGAACCCGCGCCCGCCGGCCGTGCTGGGATCGCGCGCCGGCCGCGCAAAGTTGACACGGAGCGGGCGGTCGAGGAGCGACTGGCCCTCGACGAGCTGCAGCGCCTTCTGCGCGGTCTCGACGTCCTCGAAGTCGACGTGCGCGAAGCCCTTGAGCCGGCCCGTCTCGCGGTCCGTCGCGATGCGCACGGTGACGGGCGTGTACTCGCCGAACGCCTCGCTGATGTCCTCCGCGGTGACATCGTACGCGAGGTTTCCGAGGAAGAGCGTCGTGCTCGGTTCCCCGGGGGGCGCGGCTGTTCGCGGTGGTCGCGCCGCGGGCGTCTGCACGAGGAGATTGCGGCCGTCGAACTCGGTGCTGTCGAGGGCGAGCGCGGCTTCAGCCGCTTCGGGCGTCGCAAAGGTGATGAACACGGAGCCGCGGAAGCGTCCGGTAACGCGGTCGGTGTGCATCTTGAAGTCGAGGATCTCGCCGCAGTCCTCGAACACCCTCCGAAGGGACGCCTCGTCAGCGTCGAACGAGACATTCCCGACGTAGACCCTGTTGGGCTCGTTGGGCGTGAGAGCTGCCGGGCGTGAGCGAGACGACAGTCCCGAATCGTTGTCCTCTGATGCCCCGTACTCATCTGCCTGTGTTTGTGGTCTGAAAACGACGCTTGATGAGACGAACGTGTTTGCGGAAAGGGGGGCGTGCCGGGGAATAATGGCAGCGATGGCGGGCCTCGCGCCAGAGCGAGCGACTAGGCTGCACACAACCGCAACATTCCTGCGAAGAGCAAACATGAGAAGAGGAGGAGTGTGAAGTTGGACCTGAGAATGGTCCTTTTGGTTCGAGAGAGAGAGTAAGTTTTCCGCGAGGAGACACACGGAACGCGTATCGGACCCCGGAAAACTAAATTCACACGGTGCACATGCGGGGTCTTTCACGCGTTCGCCCACACGACACGCACACCTGAGTTTGAGAAGGCATGCGGATGGAATATGAGTTGTACATAAGCTATACGCGAGAACAAGACTCATAACGGGACATATCATGGCGGACACGAAAGCACACGGTATGCGGACTTCAAAGCACGGTGAGGTGAGGCAGGAGAGCGGGGGACGAGGAAAGGAGGATGCGCGAGGTAAGGATACATGCCGAGGAGCCCCGGGTATGATGTGAGCTATATGATGCTGCAGAACGGGAGAATGTGTGTGTATGATATGCGGAATGCGGTGTCCATAGGCGAACGATGAGCTGGGTATCTTAGCATGAGCATGAGACGAAACACAACGAGACGGGGTATGTCGAATATGTCGAGTGCGGAGGCGAGCGAGCCGCACGAAGCAGGGACCGCCTCGTGACGTTCACGCCCTTGGAATCCTCGAACCACACCTCCCGCTCCTTGCACCGGTCGACGACGCGGCTCCAGAAGTGCACGATCCGGGGCGGCGGGTCCACCGAGCGGATCTTGTGGCTCGCCTGGCTGAGGTCGCGCACGAAGCGGAGCGCGGGGAAGGCGTCGACGCGCAATAACGAGCACAATTGTTCGTACAGCGTGAAGTACGGCTCGCCAGACAGGATGTCTGGGTCCTCGCGCAAGCGAACGTCGATGTCGCGGATGCCGATGAACTCGATTCCGGGATGCGAAGGAAGCAGGATGTGCGGCGCGATCCAGTCCGGCGACTGCCAATGCCACTCTGCGTCCGCAGAGCAGATGAACTCGCGCAGATTCGGACACCACTCCGCCAACGGCACGGGCGTCGGCGGATGGGAGTGATGTGGCGCGGTGAGGTAGTGCTCCTCGACGAGCGACGAAGAATGGCCGAGCTCCAGCTGGCGCAGCTTCGTGCCGTGCGCCGCGAAGAACGACGCGAACCCGGGCCCCGTGTAGCTGAAGTCGGAAGACAACACAGAGAGGTTCGCGAGCGCCGGCATGTCCCAGGATGCGAGCACCGCGAACGTGTTGTTGTCGAGCGACACCTTCAGTGCTTGCAGGGACGGCAGCGATACGTCCATCCTGACGTCCTCCGGCCGAATCTGCTGCGCCGACGTCGTACGAGCACTCGATGCGCAGGACGACAGCTCGAGGTACTGCAGGCGGATGGCCAGGTTCGTGAGGAGCGGCGTCATCCGCTGCTGGAACGGTGTGTCGCCGTAGGTTGTCCAGCTGAGGCGGCGGATCTTGGGATGGGCGAGGAGTCGCAGGATCTCCTCTGGGCTACATCGAGGGTCGGTGGTTTCGCTGTACAGACTGCGCTGCACGGAGAAGCGATCGGAGTAGATGCGCAGACCCGGCGCGTTCTCGACTATGGCGCGCAGGTCCTCTGGGGCGCATCGTTCCAGCACGGGTGTCTCGATGTGCAATCGCCGGATGTGGGAGCCCAGCGTGGGCGTCGAGTGATGGAGAGACTGGAGGAGGAGCGTGTGCGCGAGGGCCTTCGCTTGGGACGCACTGCTGATCCAGATGAACTCGTACATGTATTCCCTGGCGTAGGCAGCCCACTGCTTGGACACGAGGCAGAGCGCCCCCTTGTCTCTCATCGCCTCGCGATACGTGGCCAGCAGCGACGACGGCTCCTCGAGGAAGCTGAGCTCTTGGCTTGTGTCCAGCGGATCCTGGTACTCAAGGCATGCGTGTTGGATGACGACTCCCCAGACTTCGGGGGGTATGTGAGGGAGTGCGCGGCGTGGCGAGCTGTGCTGCTTGGCAGATTTCCTGTGTTCATCTGTTCAAATCGCCTGTAATCGCGATGGGACGACGTGTACGCACCTGTTCGTCCGCCACCGCACCTTGTGCGCGACCGTCCGCAGCCAACTCGGTATGTTTATCGGTGGTTCCACGGCATGGGTACGTGGCATGGTCGAATAGAGACAGTGAGGGTTGTGTGGCGCAAACGAAGGAGTGTGGGTGGTGGGTGTTTGGGAGAAAAGAGGATGGAGGTCGAGGTTGAACCAGGTCGACCTGCCATGGATCGATCTCCGCGGGCGCGCCAAGTTCAAGGGGCCGCCGCGCTCGGAGACGTTCTCACCTCCGTGCAACATCCATGAACACCCCCGTCGCCTTTCCGCTGAGACTCTGTGAATTGTCTGAGATGCCGGCCCCGTTTCTGAGATGTCGCTCAACATCGCGCCCGCGGGCTCACTCTTGTCGGGGTCAGATAGTCCTTTCTTCATCCCGCCCTTGGTGTACACCCTTCTCTCCCTCGTCGAACCCTCGCCCGCTGTCGCCGCCGACTCGTATTTACTCTCTCTCTCTGCTTTAGCCCAATGTCCGGCGGTACCACTGGTCGCGGCCGGTGCTCCTCGCTGGTGCTCCTCTGGCCGTGCTGGCAAGCTCATTTCTCTTCTCGTCGTCCCGCGGCCTGGTGAGCCCTTCTCTTCTTCGCCGCCCGATTGCTTATCGCGTGTTTGCAGTTCTCTAAACTCCAGGTCGATGCGTTGCCCTCACAACCCGCCCGCCTTTGTACCCGCACGTTACGCGCTGCGCGTACGCGTAAATACGCGTATTCGACGGGATGCGGCCTGCCACTAGGTGCGTGTATGTTGTTGTCAGTCGTCTTCTCGTACTTACTTTTCTGTCTCGAACAGCTCTATTCGTGAACTCGCGACGCAGCGGCGCAAGCACCACGGGAACGGGTTCCGGCGCCGTGAACGAGACACGACGATCGTCGTCTCTCGTCCGCGGCCAAAACGAGCTCTCTGTCCTCGAGATCGAACGTAGGGCTCGTAATACAAGTGCGTCTGTCGCGGGTGACTAATTGTATACAGTTCTGACCGTACTCGTTCGTCGTGCGCTGTCGTCCTCCTTACCCATTGTCGTCGCCGCCGTAACATCACACATGTAGAATTTGAGTATTTCCATTAATTATATCATCATTTCTCCTCTAATACTACTATACAACATATGTGTATACTACTTGGGCCACAGGCCCTATCAATTAACTAAGAATTCGACAATAATCTCCCTTCTCCGACGAGGTGCGGGGCTGGGCAGAGTGTCGAGTGGCTCAACGCGATGCTCAAGCTCGTCTGGGGCCTCATCAACCCAGAGATGTTCGTGTCGGTTACCTTGAACGTATGATCTTGGCTTCAAGCGTGCAGTACAGTTGACTCGAGGTTGCACATGTACTCTCGTGTGAACTGAGGTAGCTGAGGTTGTTATCGATCTTGAGCTTGAACAGGGAGAATGGGACGGCGGGAGATTCAACAGATGCAGAGGCAATGGGTTGTGTGGCGCAAACGAAGGACTGTGGGTGGTGGGTGTTAGGAAGAAAACACGATGGAGGTCGAGGTTGGACCAGGTCGACCTGCCACTGAAATCGATCTCCGCGTGCGCGCCAAGTTCAAGGGGCCGCAGTTTGATGTCGGAGACCTTCTCACCTCCGTGCAACATCCATGACCACCCTGGATCTCGTCGTCTTTCCGCTGAGACTTTATTCACCGTCTGAGATGCGGAACGCCATACGTTGTCGACCCCGTTGCTGAGGTGTAGCTCGACGAAGCGCGCGCGGGCTCACTCTTGTCGGGGTCAGATGGTCCTTTCTTAATGCCGTCACTGCCGTTAGTCCACAACCCCTCTCTCGCGAGTCAGACATCGCCTTATCTACCCACCTAATTACCATCCTTTTCCCTAGTTCGTGTCCCTCGCGCCCACCATGTACAGCGACGAAGAAGACACGCAACGCCTCCCGCCGGAGCTCATCCTCAACGTCTTCGAGCACTCGACCAAGCCGACTCTCATTTCGTCGTCATTGGTCTCCAGGAAATGGCGCGACATGAGTCTCGCGTACAGGTTCAATGACGTCCGCCTCTGCTGCGATCCCCCACCGGAGGGAAGAGAAGACTCGGACAGGAGCCAGGACGGGATGACAGACGAGGGGAGTAGTGTGGTGAAAGGACGGTCGGGGAAGACGTTATTGTCGTTCCTGGAGTTTCTTCACGACGCTCCAGGCGTTCCTCAGAGTGTTCGTGAGCTCTCCATCGACCTCAACCCGCACCAACAGGCCCGCGTCGTGCACCACACCGACCGCGAGACATTCCTCGACATTCTGCGCATGCTCCCCAACCTTCGCGTCCTCACGCTGAGTGATGTGTTCCTGTATAATTGGCGGTCGGAACGAGCGACAGATGTTCAGCTCGACCGCCTCACGATCCGGTACCCGGGGTTCTACGGCGGCGGGGCGGGCGAGATCGAGACCATCGAGCTGCTGGAGATGTTGACGATGTTCAAGACCGTCAAGACACTCTGTCTGGAGCAGTTCAGCTTCGACTCGACCCCGGACATCATGCCATTTCCGCAGCGTCTGAACGTCACGTCGCTTAACCTGCGGCGGGGATGGGCCATCTCGCCGTTCATGGAGTCCCTGATCGCAGGCGAGTCACTGAGAGGCCCAAACAACCCCGGATTGAGGGAGCTCAAGGTCCAAGATCTGGAGCGTCATGACCTTCTGGAGATGAACTGGTGTCTGGAGGCTGTCGGTCCCAGACTGGAGCATCTTGGGTGCTCCATTCCTTTCGAGATTCGTTCCCGTGAGTTCGCCCTTCTTCTGCTTTCCCCGCACGACAAACGCTCCTTTGTATCGTTCTTAATATCCTGCTAACACGTCCGTCAGAATTTGACACGCTTCTCAACTTCGAGCCATGCAAAGGACTCGACGCGCTCACTATCTACCTGAAGATGGCGAGCGATCACTTTCCGACGTGGGTACCCAACATCAACGGCCAAGTTTGGGATTACCTCGCGCGGATTCTCAGAGGGCTTCCTCACGGAAAGACAGCAGGTGTCCTCGCACTACTGACGATCAACATCGAGCTGCAGGAGCCCTATCAAAATCCTAGCGCCCCGACCCGTCTGGCGAAGGTCCTTCCCGAGATCGCGCGCGTCGAGAAGTTGCTTGTGGATCTGGTGGCGGGGAAAGCGTTGCGCCGTGTCAAAATCGAGTTGAAGAGGGGCACGGCAACAGGGACCGTGCTGTCGGGGGATTTTGTTCCAGAATTGTTCCCGGTTCTTCATGAGATTGGCGTTCTGTCCTTCTGACGCCGTCAGGCATGCGTTCCGTACGATTAGGTTTTTTTGCTCGACTATATCCTTGTTATCTCGTATCATTTTGACGATGGCACCGCAGTCGACAGGTGCATAAACAGAGATGAAGGACATTCTCTATTGTAGTCGAGTCTAAGCAAAAGCAGCAGTGAGTATGGCAAAGGGCATGTGCAAATGGAATGCTCGTGAATTTGCCCGACGCTCTCCCACGCCACATATGAGCTACCCTGACACCCCTCCCGGCACCCGTACACCTCCCAGTCACGGCGCCATCTAATGGAATTCAGGGCCGCCACATTCGGGAATATAGAGCGCAGGCACCTCGCCGCGTACCCATTTCCCGCTTTCGGATTTGGTCCACATATACTCGCTGTTGAAACCGACGATGTGCAGTGTCGGGCACGCCTTTGCCCATTGTTCCAAGATCATTTTCTCGGCGGGTATATCCATAGCGTCGGTCCTGGGTGGTTGCGCCTTGATCAATAAGGTGGACAATTGCGGTGTGTGTTCGAAGAGTTTCATGGGAAAATGGCGGAGCCGAAGACTGGTATCCTGCAAAAAGGGTGTCAGACTGAGCGCATCGACGTGTGAGAGAACGCACAGGGTAATCATAAATTTTGAAGCGTAAAATCAGGGTCTTGAGTGCGGTCAGCACGGGAAACCCGTCCCCGACAAGAAAATATGCGGGCTCGGCAATGGCCAGCGCGAGGAAGGACAGCGTGTCCACGCAGTATGACCCCAGAAGCTTGAACGTCTCTGTGGTGCGCTCGCCCCACATCAACCAGGAGGTATTGTCGTCGAACGAGTACGCGGCGTTGTCGAGCCGCAAGGCGCGGAGCTTCGGACAGCGCGACGCGAGCGTAGTGAACGCCTCGGAGGGGCAACGCAGTTCTTGGACCGAAAACGGTCCCATGTCTGCCCAAGCCGCGGGGGAAGGCAGACAGCAGCGGATGGAGATGTGCAGGTGGCAGAGATTGGACATGCGGCGCATGGCGGTCAGGCCCGTGTCCTCGAGACAGGCGACAGAAAGATACTCGAGGGAGCTCAGCACCCCTTCGACCGGAAGTGCACCGAAGATGGTGCGCGAGCGCGCTTCGACGGCCGCGACATGGAGCTCTTTCAGGGATTTTCCGCCGAGAATGTAGTGCAGAAAGTCGGTGTACTCGTCCGGCCACGGTCTGTTCGTATCGTGGATCTTGACGACTTCGAGTTGGGACGGACCAGCGGCGCGAATGGCGTTGGATATAGCTGTATCGGGATCTGGAACGCGTCCATACGGGACGCAGGAGGTTTGTACCCACAGCGACTGCAAAGTCGCGATTCTCGCCAACGCAAGGCAGATCTCTGGTGTCAAGACACCGCGGAACATGCAGTCGAAGTGCTTAAGGCGATCCATGCGCAGAACGGCGTGCAGAAGATACGCCTGGAAATGTCTTGCCTCCGCGTCGATGGGATGAACCGTGAAACGGCGAACCATGCTTGCCACGCCGTGCTCCGACGACGCGAGGGTCTCACAACACCTGCGCGCGGCGAACTTAGATCGCAGGCAGACGTCCTCGTACAGGAAGGGCAGCGCCAGCTTGCTTAGATCCTTGGAGAGGAGGGCCACAGAAAGCCAGTCACGGGTCTGAAGTTGGCGACATATTTCGGTCATCACTTCCGCTGGGACGCGGAGTAAGGACATGGTGAGCACACCATACACTCGCTATGACACGCAGAACTCAGTACGGATACGACATGTGGATGAGAGGGCTTACTTTTGGGGAACTCTGCACGAGACGGAGAAGAAGCGAAAACAAAACGCGAACCTTCAGGCTGCTGCCGCCCAACACGTGTTTCAATCTCAGCTAGATGGAAAAGCACGGATCAAAAATGATTACGGCCGCCTGGCGAAATGGCATCGCGTCTGACTACGAATCAGGAGATTGCAGGTTCGACCCCTGCGGTGGTCATACAGTCCTGAAAGACACCTTTTTTGTTGGCGTAAGCTCGGTCTTAAATCTTTGAGTCTTGAAACTTGAAAGGTGACCGGTGACTCTTGAGTCTTATGTATATCGATTGTTCAACTTTGATTGGGTCAACTCCAGCGTGTCTTACTTAACATACGGGTGATTGACTTTATGCATGTTCCTAGGCTCTAGCTAAACATCTGCGCGCTGTGATTATTGATAAAGTTGTCGCCGCTGTGTATGTAGCCCATCGAATATTACCACGGAGTATCGCTTGCACATACTGCGATGCGGCAATACATGATCGATATGGGAACCTGCTTCACATGTGCAGGCGCTACGGTGGCGTCGACCACTGCACAGTCGTCACAGATTTCAAACTAGTTACTCCTGAAACGGTTGAACGAACGGACTAGAGCTCATACAACTCTTCCGCTCTGGGATTGCGAAACTCTTACGGATAATAGGGAGTATTCGCAAGCCATATATATGGGGGTCCGCAAACGGCCGTCGGAGCGAAAACTACGAGTGGTGGGTCAGATAGTCTGGCTTGTAGCACGACAGCCCCATTCGAATTATTCGTGTTGGTGCAGATCATTTTGGCTCCACCACGATAAATATCGCCGGCGAATACACCCTAATGGAAAATCTTGTCGGTGACGGCGGATGGAAGAACGGAATAAGCGCGCAGCTGTCAAAAGCTTAAGGTTCCGGGAATGACAGCGGCGTCGGGGTCGCGCGTGTGCTACTTATGTAGGGCGGCGACCTTTAACTAAATTCCCGTCGAAGGTACTGCTACATACGACGACGACGCGTAGGACGCTCGCAGGGATTAGGAAAGCAAAATCAGGAAAGCAAACCTCGACGGACAGAATCACATTACAATTAGTAGAGCACCCTGCACAAGACACCATTGTTCTGAATATGCAGGCATCGAATTTGTGAGTGTCAACATAAGATAGAAGAAAATACGATACCGACATGATCAGTCAGTCAGCTCGCATGCGCGCTGTCGCCACTAATCGATTAATCCCCGGGTCTATATGTATGTCCCGCAAGGTTTAGTTTGAAGTGTGCCAGGTACCAGCAAGTTCTTAGCTTTGGCTTCTTGACAAGGCTTTACACAACATATACACAGCCCCGCAAATGGTCGCTTAAAACATTTAGTGTGCGCAACGAGCTCATCATCACCCAGAGCGTGGGTTGTGTTATCGGGAAAAGACCTACTGACACCTTGATCAGCACTAGAGTATGACAGCCAGCGCACAAGCACTGAGTGTCCACGAAATATTGCGAAGACTTCTTTTTGTCGGTCGCAAAGGTCCCTACGCTAAAATATGGGTTGAACATGGTGGTCGTCGAAGGCAAGTCCAATCCTCGCCACACGCCATCAATATTATTTGCATCAATGTTTACGCGCTCCGAGCGCGGACGCCAAGGTTGTTCCTGTACCGCCTCGTCAAAGCTGTTCATCGGTCCTCGTCTCCTTCCTGCCCATTCGCAAGCATCCGAGGGCGGTGCTATTCATGTTCCTGGCGCTGCTCCAGCTTTCCGTATAAAATTACTCATCGCTGCGCATCGGCGCTTTCACTTTTACTCCTACTCACCTTTCGACGACCTACGACTCAGCGATACCCTAATGACCAACCCCACCGAGATTCTCCTCTC
The DNA here is from genome assembly GCA_001969225.1 of Ceriporiopsis andreanae CBS 279.92. Classification (NCBI taxonomy): domain Eukaryota; kingdom Fungi; phylum Basidiomycota; class Agaricomycetes; order Polyporales; family Meruliaceae; genus Ceriporiopsis; species Ceriporiopsis andreanae. The sequence goes on along the minus strand of ALYI01004307.1, from coordinate 7,107 downwards.
AGAGGAATATGTCCAGAATTGCTTTCACAGCTACCTCAAGTCTGCGCTCACCCAAGCCAAGGCGGAGCGGTTGCTGGACACAGAGGTGCTCGCGAGTGCGGAGGCAGATCTGATGATCACAGGTGCGTTCCACGACACGATCGGTCCAGATTATCATATTGACGAGGTCTCTACAGGACCTGCATTATGTTTGTACTTCGCGGCCCTTCGTTCGACAACAAATCCACCGTCGGTGCCCTTGCCGCGTCTCACAAAGTCACAGGCAGCGCCCAACGACCTATCGCTGAACAACTGCCCCATCCCCTTCCGCCCCTTCCTCGCAGTATGGGCGGATACCGTTACAGGCATCCAGAGCCTCACGCCCGAGCACCAACACGACCTCGCGCGCATCATCTGCGGGCTCCCGCCGGTGTCGACGCCCGCGAACCTGCGCCTGAACGGGATCGCGGCGGACATACGCGCGGTGGCGATCGAGATCAGCATGCGGCGCACGTTCCAGGACCGGTACGCGGCGGACCTGCAGGCGGCGCTCGACGCAGGGACACCCGTCGAGCACCGGCTGCGTGTCAAGGCGAGCTTCGTGCCGCCGCCGAACTACGACGATACGCTGGCCGTGCCGACACCGACACCCTCTTCACCACGCCGTTCCCCGCATTCGCCGTCGCCGTCGCTGCACTCCCTTGCGTCCCCGTCCTCGCGCCATTCTCTCCGCTCGCCGTCTCCGTCACCTTCTAGCCCGTCACTGCGGTCACCGTCGCCCGCGCCGTCTATTCTCGGACCTGACACTCCGGCGATCGAGCTCATCCGCGAGACGCTGTACGCCTCTTTGGCGGACGTACTGGAGCGGATGCCAAAGCTGCGCCGATTGCTCAAGCGTGACCCTGCGCGCGGGTACTTCGCCGCAGTGTCTTTTGCCATTCTCGAGGTCGCGACAAGCAGTGTCGCCGTATCACACGAAGAGCCGACGATCCGCGGCGTGCTGGGCAAGGATCTCACGCTCGCCGACTGCCCGGCCGAGCTGCGGCCGTTTATGAAGGAGCTGTGCGACATCGGGCAGAGCGCTCACACGATGGAGGAGGAAGACTCGGAAGCGAGCGTGGCGGCCATGCAGGCGGGCAAGACGCTGCCTGCGCCGAGACTGGAACGCGTCCGGGACGTATTGCGGTGTGGCGTGGGCTGGGCATACGACGACGGGCGCGAGAGCGACGGGGAGACCGAGCGCGCGAACAGCGTGCGGAGCCACGCAACCAACGGCCACGGCCACGAGAACGGGCTCAACACGCGCACGGCGGACACGCGGCGGCGGACGACGTCGACCGAGAACCGCGCGGTCGCGTTCGCGAACAGGATCAACGCACTGTCGCTGGGCATGACGAAGCTGCGCGCGTTCAAGGAGCGGCAGGAGGCCGTCTTCAACGTGCTCATCGGCGTCACCAAGTCATAGCCCAACGTCCATGCTCTATTCTCCATCCTGTTCTGCAAGCTTCGAAGCTTCACGATCCGAATATCGATATTTGCTTCTTATATCGCGCTCCGCGCGCGCGGTCTGGTACCCTACCTTCTTGTAATCTGCTGTATCATCTAGTTTCCCTTACATGTCTGGTCGAATTGGAATCTCGGACTGCTTCATATTCTGATACTGGCCCCATTGAGACCGCACGACGATATCTGCTTGTAGCTCTACCTTTCCATCTCATCTCACCCCGACTCCAAAAGACGTATCAGATTATATCAGAGCACCTCTACAGTAGGCGTAAATCGTACATGTACAACACTTATTACCACTCCCTCAGACCTCTGGCAGTTTTATGCTCGCGGTCCACAGAAATCAGACGCAAAGAGTTGCCGCCGGCCGTCCAGCTGACGCGCGCCACATCGCGCTCTGGATCATGAGCTGGAATGTTAAAGGGCTGCTCTTCAGCATGCAGAACGAGAGACGACGCAGGGTTGTTCAACCTGCCCGCGGCTGCGGTGTCGACGTCGTTCCGAACGTTTCTGAAACCGCGGTGTTAGTGCCACTATCGCGACAACTCTGGTGAGAACATACACAAATCCGGGAGGACCGACTGCTGCTTGCTGTTCGCTTTCGTCCACGTCGTCAGTATCCGCACAAGCGCTCACATTAATGTACAGATCAAACATCTCGGCCATCTTCCTTTCCAGACACTCGTCGCGCAGGGGAGGCCCAGCGGCCACGACCCGCGGGTCCGCGAGCTCCTTCTGCAGATCATAAATGCGCCAGCTGAAGACGACGCTGGTCACCGCGACGTCCTCATACACCGCGGTCGTCTCGCGCAGCGGCCAGAAGAGCGCGCTGTCGCGCAGCGTGCGCAGGTACGCGTACGAGCCGCCCTGGCGCCGCAGGCTGTCGCGCAGCTGCGGCGGCCACGGGTGCGCGCTCTCACTTTCGCTTTCGGTCGCGACCGCTGGCCCGCGGTGCGCGGCGGCCGGCGCCTTGCGCGCCATCTCTGCGGCGCGAGTCTCGCACGCGTACGCCTTCTCCACGAGCGCCCAGAAGGTGTCCGTGCTGGAGTCCTCCAGGGTCGGGAGGGTGATGACCCTGTCGCTCCCGATGAGGATCCGCGCCGTCTGCGCCGGCGAGCGGTCTTCTTCGCTAAGGTCTATCCATTTGTGCCGGCTGGTGTGCATGCGCCGCCCAATGTAGACATAAAAGGTATCGTGCGTGAAGGTCAGGGCGCGACCGGAGGGGAAGACGAGTTTATTATTGCGGACGATGGGGTCGCGCGGGAGCGATGACACCAAGATGAGTTTGTCTCCAGGCTTCTTAGAAGGACCCCCTTGCTCGTCTTGTCTCGCCGGCGGTGGCGGCTTCTCGCTCTTTTTCGTCGGACTGCGAGGCACGTTCTTCACATCCGTGTTGAGATTACCGAGTCTGTCTGGCCGTCAGAACATATTCTATGACACAAAGAAACCGAGCTCACGGTGATCGCGGGGGAGAAAGAAGCGCAGCAGACTTGGAAGGCATGACTTGATATGTAACAGAGGCAGCGTGTAGATAGCAGTGGGACGTGCGCGACAGTGGCCAACTGATGGGTTGGTCGTCTTCAAGTTGAGGTATGAGGGTGTTGGCCGCTGAGTTATAAGGACGTGTTTTGGCGCGCAAGGGCCAACCAGATTGCGGAGAACAAATGCAAATGACCGGCCAACCCTTGGGTCATCGACGCGAAAGGCCACGCCGTATTTGTGTATGGCCCGCGCCCTGAGCTTCCGAAGGCGGAAGCATCTCCTGCTTGAGCGCGATCTAGCTCACAGAGCATGTCACCAGGCAAAGAAATATGTGGAGGTAACACACCTTGACCATCGTCTAGAAGTGTTTGTGAGCCGAGGCATATTTCGACTGTCGACAGAGAAGACTCGACATACCACAGGATCTCCTGCGATCGTCCATATCAGAAGCCAGTGGGTATAAATGAATATAATTGACAAGTTACATAAAGATACATATTGTCCAATGGTAAGAAGTCACTGCTTGATTACTGTGGGTTGCTACGAAGTCACCCGGTTGCGAAAAGACGGTCACGATACCACTGTTCGAGATCTGAAAAGACGGTCAGGTCAGACACCGCGTGCGCCAGGATATATGTGCTCACCAGTATGTTCACAACGTATGTCGATATGGTACCGCAGGCGCAACTGCGCGAAGTAGGCATCGAGATGTTCTGCTACACAGCTGGTCTTGAGAATAACTTGTACGGCAGAGGGCCGGCCGCGGTTGAGCATGACGCACGTCGTAAGTGCATCTACGCAGGTGTCGAGATAGTCCGTGTCGGCAGAGATCATTACGAGGCTTTCGAGCGTCGGCGGAAACCGCCAGCGCTCGAGTACGTCGAGTCCCCGTGGACTAAGATGCCCAACGGCGAGGTGTCGAATGCGCGTGAGGCGGGGCGTGAAGACATATTCCTCTGCGGCAAGCAGGGAGGGATCTGCGATAAGGTGCAGGCGCTCGAGCTCGCATAGGACGCTGTCTGTGATGAGGTCCGAATCGTCGTGGTTCAACGCGCCGAGCACCAACTCGAGCTCGCGGAGCGAGGGGAGCGCGAGGGACGAGATGCAGGGGAATGATGCCTTGGTGGCGTTGGCTGGACGAGTAATGACGCGCAACACGCGCAGGGCGGGGAGATATGGCAGCGCAACGAGGCACGGCATGCCCCACGTGTTATACGGAAAGTCTGCAACCGAGAGGACTTCCAGGTGCGCCTGCGAGCACCAGAGGGGATGGGGGACATCTGTACGCTCCGAAAACGCGCCCGCGCCCCACATCGTGAGCTGCGTGATGTGTCCGTGACCGTCGCCGTCGAGACTGCTCAACACGGGGAGCTTGTACACGAAGATGTTGTCGATGTAGCATGTCGCAGGCGTCTCTCCGCGATTAACGACCGTCATGTCCTCGAGGGATGTGCAGGTACGGAGCGCGACGGCCAGCTGCGTGAGCGCCATGGCGGTATTGTGTGCCTGCGCCGCCGACGCGCTTGTCCTGCGATGCGCACGGATGAGCTGCTCCGGGGTATCCCCATCGCTGAAGATCCACACCTCCTCCACTTTTTTGCTGAGCTCTGGGAACTTGTAAAGCGCATTGGCGAAGAAGAGGATGCTCTTTGGAGTCGAGAGGCATGGATGGGGGTACAGACATTGGTAGGCAGCGCCGCACCAAGCTCTGCAAAGCAGGCTGATACCGTGGAGCTGACGTTGTGCAGCGCGACACTCCTGCCGAAAATCGATGTTCTCGGAGGCGAGAAAGTCGGCGGGACATGTCTTGAGCTTGTGAGTCTCGTAGTAGACCTGCGGTAGCGATAGGGCTAGTATGCGTATGACGACTTCGAGGGGAAGAGTCTGAGCCACAGATGGCTGCTTCATGGAAATCGGAGGAGAGTTGGAAGGACGAGATGTTCAGATGTAGCCGGGGCAGAGATATGGTCGGAGCACAATAGGCTATGCTCGCCGCGTGCCGTTCGGTGAGAGAGTCGGATGAGTTCCGGCCATGAGGAGGGAGTAGTAGCAGTGTATATGGACGTATTTGCGCAGATATGCAAATTTCTGGGTGGTTCGGCGCCCCGTGCCAGGAGCTAATACGCGCAGAGAACAGCGTCAGTACGCGCATTGAAGATACCATTTTAGTACACCTTACCGGGCCTGGTGCGTTGCTCACAGCATATTCAGAGAGACTATGAAACCGGCGAGGCATTTCAGGGCTGCGACCTCTACAGGCGTGGGCTGCGAAGATTCGCGGGGAGATGGTGGTAGTTTCGAGTCAAGGGTCGTCCCGAATCCTTGCCCGCTTCTCTGCCTCCTTCGGCATCTCGGCTGCCCCGCCATCAGTAAACAAGCGCTGATCCCCGCCGTTTGCTCTGCACTGCCACCTCTGTGAAGCTATCCTTCTGACAACGACGGTCCAGTCCAATCCACGTCTTCCCTCTCACAAACAGAAGTCGAGACAAGCGCACGTCTGGTCCGTACGTGGGCATTCAGAACCCAGAGCTCACTCCCAGTTGTACGCACGGGCTGATCACCGTCACACGAACGCAACGGGCACCATCTCATTCCTCGCGCGACGTTGATCGCATGGCTCGAAATGATCTCCGCCGACACCGAGCTGTTTCCCCCTGATCCATGGCAAGACGGTATATGATTCTCATTCTCGTCGCGGCATAGCAAGTCTGACGAGGCCTGTTTGTCCAGGGCAGCGTGACGGCGTCCCTGCCGGAATGTCCAGCAGCGGTGTCAACGCCACAACAACGCGAAGCTCGCCGAGTCGCCCATTCGCGCTTGACACAGACTCTCGTGTACATCCGTCCTCACGCCAAGTCACATTGTAGGACAAACGAGACGCCGAAGATGCGGAGGTTTAGGACACAGACGATAGTCTCTCATCGGATTCGGAGATGCCAGCCTCGGGCTCCGACTCATGCTTCGACATGGAAGAAGACGACGACGAGACGAGCTCGCGCATGGACCTGGATGCTTCCGCGGTATCAGACACGTCCGAGCAAGTCATCTTCGTCGCAGAACGTATGGCTCATTCCCGGGACGGCTGCGAATAGGCCGAGATGCGATGTGCGTGCGTATCATCACGGTATTTTCCTAGGTTTGGGTCTTTGCAGAAAATGTGCGAGTGACGGCAACCTAACCAAGGTCGAGCGCGGAGAGTTCGGCAAGAGTTTGGGGAGAGTGGAGTATAAGTATTTCAGCGGCCCTATGCATATCACGATTGGAAACCTACGCAAAATTTCCGTAACATTGTACGCGTCGCCACAGCACTTGAGGATGCTATAGCTCTAGACGGCCTAGGTATACGCTCAAAATAGCTAAAGAGGCTCGTGATTGGCTTCCCAAGCTCCGCCGAATCGGACTTCCAATATGCTCGGACAATAGACTCGTTGGCCAATGCACAAACACGTCTACACAACGCACAATGTGCCGTTGCCAGAAAACGCGGTGTGTCAGGCTTTCTCATCGCCTTTCATCCTTCCACGTCTCTTGAACCACGACGACAGTATCTGTCAAAACTCGGTTCAACCTGATCCCGCTACCATCTTCGTACTTGCCACTACCACGTGTAGCCGCCATGCAGGGATCTATACGCCTGGAGCAGAATGGCACAAGACTGAGCGGAGAAGTTGTGGCTGACGTAGAAGAGGGCTACAAGTCCGAGAATATCACGGAGATCGTCGATGACATGATAGCCGCGTCGTACGGCGGCGGTGAGCATCTTCCTTGCACGCTCCCGTAGTACTACTGGCCTGACCATCGCGTATAGTTGCTCCACCTCCTACCACCACCGCCGATTGGCAGACGGCGTCGAAGGGCCAGGACTCTGATACGCGTAACGGCAACCGATCTACCTCTGCTGGGACCACCAAGGCCAACACGGCTGGGATGTCGGGCGATAGCAGTCGCGACGCGGAACCCAGTAACACGACGCCCTACCAACCGGGTCCCAGAAACATGATATTTTCGATAAACTATGATATGCACGACATCCGGTGATGTGCCCCGATTCGCGCGGATCGCTCCAGCCCGACTTTTTGGCATTCCGCTAACTCGCGCAGCGACTCTCGCGAGTGCCCCGCGCGCGGCTCGAACCCCGAG
>ALYI01004303.1:0-10124 GCA_001969225.1 Ceriporiopsis andreanae CBS 279.92 | reverse complement strand
AAGTTGGCCATACCTATGATGACCAAAGTATGTTACGAGCATTCTAGAATGCATAAGAGCACGTTTACGCATTTCAATGATATGCTTGTAGTTGTGTCAAATTTGCCTAAATTTTGCATATTCTTTTAAGATTTTCTGAGTACTTTATTTTGTGTGACTTTGCTTTTTGTGTCAAATGTTTTTGGGTATTTCGCATTTTGTGGCTTAAGTACTTAGAATTTGAGAATTCTGAAACCACTGGCATTCCGGTTCACCCTTGAACAGGTTAACCTCTGTCCTGGTACAGTTCGTCCTCCTGCCCTTTTTGGAACCATTTGTCAGCATTTGACAATCTCGTTTTTTCCAGTCCGCCGTAGGCCGACGAACACGATTTACATCCTAAGGACCATCAATGCTACGACCAGTTCAATGCTATCGGGTGAACTGGTGGGTGGGGCGGCAGCCAACACCTCACTTGTGAATTTGAAAGCGAGCTCTACACCTGCCTAAAAAGGCAATTAAGCGCCCATATATGATGTAGGTAAAATACCAGGAGACAGTGTGCGTAGGCTCCACGTCTTTTATATACGTCATTAGCGCTTAAATCAAGCGTCAATAATAACACTGGTTATCGTAACTTATCCAATGAATACAAACATTAATAGCTAGAGACGTAGAACACACTGGAAAAGTGCCCGAACGTGTGTAATACAAAGTTTACTAATTACAATTTCTGAGGTACAAAGAATTGTCTCTAATTCGAGTTCCAGTAGGGACTTTTGTCTGCTGACACGACAAAACACCCAAAGCGTGGGAATATTCTGGTAAGTAATTTTGTTACTAGAACTTCGGGTTAGGGGTAAAGAGTAAGTACAAAAATGCCGCGCGTCGAAAATTTGAAGTCACTTTGTTATGGGATAACAAAGGCCTCTGAAGCCAATGCAACAAAACTTGCACGATTTTTACAGGCACGGCATGTCACTCGTTCTCTCTGATGTTTTCTCTGCTACTCTAATTCTGTTCTTTCCTACCTCACAGACCTCTTTTCAGAGCGACATCTCCCATAAACAACGATGAGGACGAGCCCGAAAGCGACCGGTAGTCGTGGCTAAGAAGCGCCCAAAGTGCCTGCGTGACGCGCGTTCGCGTCCCGAACGACTGCCACTTCTCTCCTCATCTCAAGCTCGACTTGTCGAAGACACGGGTGCGCCCCTTTTGAGGGGCTAGTGAGGGTCTTGATAGATAGCCCAGGTGTGTTATCTTCATTTGAATTTTGCGAATATTGAACTCTTTACAGCGGTGCTCGTCCCGCTGCTCAACCCCCTCGCCCACCCTCCTCGGCCGCACGCCTACACGCCTATCCACGCATCCGTCCGTGTCCCCGCGTCTACATTGTCTGTACGCCCCTGCCGCGGACTGGCACACATGCCCGGACGATGGGGAGCAGGCGGGGCTTGCTTGTCGGCCGGGCGCACACACACGCACGCCTACCTCTTCGCTGCCCGCACGCTTCGGTCGCGGGCTCGCACCACGCCCGGATGATGGCGTACACGGCCTCGTCCTCTCATCAGCGCCATCGTCTCGCCCTCTCGCCCTCTCGTTCCCGTCACCCTCGTGCACTTGCACGCACGCCCACCTCTTGCCCACGCGCCCGCCCGTCCTCGCACCCACCTCTTACCCGTCGCTCGTCTGTCGCCCGAGCCCACTCCGCACGCCAGCACGCGCACCTGGACAATGGTGTGCGCGGCCCCGCCCCCTCGCCCGTGTCGCCCGAGCCCACACCCTGCACACACACCCTCGCGCCCACGCGCTCGATTGCATCCACCCACGGACGGTGGCGTGCATGGTTCCGCCCATTCCCGCCAGCACACCTTTGTCCCGCGCCCACCCGCACACTTGCCCGCATGCCACTCGGGAATCCACGACGTCGTCAAGACAGTGTCTGCACTTCAACGAGATGTGCGGAAAGACTGCGCACCTGGGCAGCATCACAGCATCACAAGGCAGCTGGCAACGAACATGTCATTTTTACGGAGGCGGTACTTATCCATCCCACGCCATATTCGTAGACACAACTTCAACACCTCAAATTCCGCCGTACGACGAAAACTTGAGTGACGGCGCGTGGCGGCGCCCACGGCGAGACAAACAGAGGCAAGCAAATGGGCGTCTGCCGTTTTGTGCCAGGCGTCGGGGTGTGGTCTCAGGTATTTAAAGTTTAGTGTGGTCGTGTTTGTTCGGTGTGGTAGCGCCCTGGGATGTAGACCTGGGACCACCCCCGACGCCTGGGTTGGAGGCTGGGAAATAGGACGCTCATTGTACACTACTGTATTAGAGTTCAGTGTGGTCATGTTTGGTCGGTCTTCGTAGGCGCTGGTGGGATGGGCCGGAGGGTCGCGGTCGCGCTCGTCTTGGGATGCAACCAGCACCCAGACGCATGGGGAGGAGGCTGCGTCTCCCCCGCATCCTCCCCTTTGCGGCTGGGTTGGAGTCGGTACTCCTAATTCTATCACGCCCAAGTCGGCATGTGCCGGCCCCAGTATAAGCGCTAGTAACGTTGGTTTTAAAAGCAACGACGCCCCTCCCCTACCCTCTGACTCATCCGCCACCCACCCGCGCAGATGGCTTTTCTAGCTTCTTCGTCAATTACACCGGCTCTTTCTCAATCTCTGTACACAATATGTGCTGTTGAATCCGATCTAGTGTTGAACGGGGTCTGTCTGCGTTCATCGCAATTTCGCCTCCGGGCTCGCCTGCCGGACCAAGTGCGACGTTTACTTCAGACCACAGTACGACTCGCATAATACTTTAGTATTCAAGGAGGCTGACAATTCAATCAGGTTGACAGTCGTTACCGTGGCGAAGATATGACGGCAGTGCTCGACTTCGTCGAGAAGGCTCGGGCGACTGCGGAGGGAAGGGTGGGTCTGGCGCAGAAGAGGGTAGAGGAGGGGGCCAGGCTGCTAAAATGCCTGGAAGAGGAAAAGGTATACGCGGAAGAGGACCTGCGCACAGCAGACATGCAAGTGGGCATCGTGCGTGCGAAGATGGGTACGTCTACCGATGCCCGTCCCTCGTCGCCTGCAACTGTCGGATCACGTCCTCGGACGCGCTCCCCAAAAAGAACCGTCGCTATGTCACCCTCTGGCTTCAAGCCACACCCCCTTCAACCCAACACTCGACGTCGACGTCACGCAGCCGCGATTACCAGCGGCGTTCGACTTTGAGCGGCGCGGTGGAATATATGGACGGACACATTTTTCGTGAACATGTTACAAGATATGTAGTTGTAGTGTTTTCTGCCAGGGTTGTATCAGTATCGTAGGATGACTGCTCCGTAATAGCAATCGATGTTGACGATCGCCTCCAGTAATTCAAAATGTTCAACGGACACGGCGGGGCTTTCGCTGGGCGGGGTAACCCAGGGTGACCCTCTAGCGCGCTTGTGGACGCGTGTCTGCCACCATCTTTCGGAATACTGGCGCTCAAACGTCCGGCTGGGTCGGAATTACTCATCCCGCGGTAGCATCACCGTGATGGAGATCTTTTGTAGTGGCCATGGAGAGACATCGCGGTTGCGCTTGTCAATCAAATGCCATGTTCTATGGGGTCCACGGTTCGCAACATTAATTGCTACCTTTAAACCATTAAAATCATCTCACGCTATCCTATCTCGGTCGCGATGTTCGTCAATCGGCCCTTCAAGCTGTCGTAAAATATACCGCGCATCACGGGTGCCTCTTCACGGCCGCTGCAAACTATGGTTCCTGGTATGTGATGCGATAGTGTCTGCAGAGCCGATGCCTCTAATCGTACCGTCTTCTCGACAAATCTTGGGGACCTCAGTAATTGACGTGGGTGTTCCGTTGCTAAGACTGGTCTGCTCACTTGACGCGCTGCGAATTGTAGGACTTTTTGGGCCTCTGAGTATTCGTCTAGGTCAATGCTAACGGAGCCAGCCTCGATGATAATCACGCTGTGTGGGTCAGAGACGTGCTTCCTGGCGCCGTTGTAGCCGCTATTACGGCTGCTTCACGACGTGAACCAGAAGTACACCATTTTCGTGAGTCTGACTTCAGGTTCGCTTCAACGTTAGCCGTATCCCTAGAAGATCACCACCCACAGCACTTCATTTGATCGGGCAATTCTCGAAATAGGAAAGAGTCGATCGATTCCGGTCCTAAATCTGAAGTTGCCCGGAGTACAAATTGCCGTTCAACAAATTTGAGCCATGCGTGGCGTCGCACTCCCAGACCTCTGCCTCCAGTGCTACTCTCTTCTCGGTCATGTCCAACGAGATACCCTGTGGGGGTGTGAACAATGAATCCGACGGTTGCACCTTGACCTTTGCTCGTATGGACCCGGAGGCCGATCCTCTTTGTGCGCTGTGCAAAAAACGCAAAGATCCCGGGCTCTCTCCAGCCGACATTGAAGCAGTGGTGCGTTGATCTATATTCCTGCATCTTCAAAAACCTAACCATTACGCGCGAGTAGGAGAGACTTCGGCAATGCAGCGTCTGCGGACTCTGCGGCACGGTCGTGAAAGATCCCTGCGGGTCATGCAGGCGTCATGGTGAGTAGGTGATGATTGGGCCCCACGCTGCCACGCTAACTTAGACGTAGCTTCAGAGTCGGGGGGCGCGCCTGCGAACGCGGAACGGATGCTAGCTGCCAACGAACGTCTCGATCGACTCAACGGTTCAATACACCGACACTCGCCCGTCCCGACCGGAAATCAACCCGGGCCGAATACACACATCGCCACACTCGAATACCACCGTCAGGCTCTTGCCGCGGAGAGCGTCATGTATGTCATTGCATACGAGTGCAGACGCAGCAATGCACCGAAGTCTATAGATCGCACTTTGGGTTGCTCTTATTTGATCAGGCCTGAAAGCCTGACCATACATGGTATGCAGGAACATTCTTTTACAACGCAGGCGATTTTCTCACGTCGATATTCTTTAGGTCTCCAGGAGCAAATATTGGGAGCTGTGAACACACGTTGGACAAAGACTCGCTCCCTTCCCCTTCATATGTAAGTTCAATGGCAAACAGGCTTGTGACAGTCGTTGACAACATCTCCGATACAGTGAAGAGACTGAGCTGAGAGCTCCGAACAATACCTGCTTTGACGGGGACTGCACGCTTTTTACACTCAAGGAATGGTATCAGGAACACAATAAACCTGGTCTCAGAGAGGAGTATATCGTACCTGCAAAGAAGGCTCATAGTCGCAAAGCTGCTAATCCAACGAATACTGTGCGACTGCCGTCTTTCACGTTGGAGCTGTTCATCAACGTGGATATGGTACGCGTACACCTCCCACCCCAGATTTCTATTCTTATTTTTGCTAACCCGTCTTTGCTACAAGTATGCCGACCGGCTTACGGAGATTTCCGGGGAAGCCGAGAAATCCTCGTCGAAGAAGAAAAGATATCGCACGATTGAAGAGCATAGCGGTGCCTCAGCAAAGCGCGCTAGAGGTAGATCTCGTTGTCTCGCTATAGGAACGTCTTTTCTAACGTTGACCACGTTCCTGCAGGAACGGACGGGGAGAGAAGACCCGCTCGCCTCACCACAAGTTTCCTTCCAGACGGAGGGCCCGTTTTCACCCCTCCGCCTGTAGACAGGGCGTCACCTATAACGTTCATGCAAACTGTTTGCTCGATCAATCCCGATAATGGATTACCGACTCTCACCGAGATCAGCGAGGTACAACGCGGCATGATCACCGGGGAACCCATCTCGATTCCAGCACTCAGCAGGGGCAAGTCCAAGGATGTCTATCGAGTAAGCCCACAAACTGTCACTATTAACACGCTCTTATTCAATCTTCTTGCAGCTCGAATGGAACAAAAAGCAGTATGCGGCCAAGAAGCTGGTAGACATAGGCCAGGGTCGAGATCGACTAACGATAGATATCGCAGTCACGAACCTCACCGCTGACCTTATCCGCCTAAAGCGTATGGAATATTTCGTCCAGTTATACCTAAAACATGCGAGGGATCGGTCTCTCGAGCTGGCGGGTGAGCTGGTCCTTCGCCTCGCTACCGCTAATCTTACATCGCTTCAATATTCCATATCCGCAGACTTTGCGGTTTCGGATGCTTTCCTAATCAAGGTATACGACCCAGCAAAAGCACCAGAAGCAGATGGAAAGGTACGGGAAGCACCGGAAGTACCGGAAGTACCGGAAACACCGGAAACACTAGAAGCGCCCGACACCGACGACATTCACGAGGAGCGCAGCCAGACTGTGGCGGCCGTTTACTTGGTCGAGCCTATGCGGGCCACCTCTACTGTTCTCAAGTTTTCCGGCACTCTAGGCGTATCCAGAAGTCCTGATCAACGCACCGCCTCGTTGTCAGCTTTTACTCACTTTGTCATGGAGAACACGGCGTGTCAATACGTGTTTGCTGATCTTCAAGGTTTGCGCAACTTAATGCACGGTAGATAAATGGCGAGCAGCTTACATCTTCGGCAGGATCCATCGACAAAGGGCCCGCTGGAACGCCGATGCTGATATTGTTTGACCCAATGACGCACACACCCGAAGGGTGAGTTTTCGCATTCCGGTCTGTTGCTCGAAATGCTCATCAAAATACAGGGGCTCTGGCGTCGGCGACCACGGATTCGTCGGACTCAGGGACTTCGTCGATCAGCACGAATGCAATCACATGTGTGGCGCGCTGGATCTTGTCGGTCTCGACGTCCTGCAAGACGTCTTGGACGAGCTTGAAGAGAAACACGTCAGCTAACCCTATGTACTTGGAGGCAAACATGACGTCGCTCCAGCTTTGATTTGGTCGCTTGTAAGGCACTACAATGGTCTATAGGCAGACTCACACCACGCGAGGGCGGACGGGAGAACTGTTGAGTACTGCCAATAGAACGCTTGTCATACACACCGATCGGATTCACTCGCTGAATTGCTGTCTCGTACAGTATCTGATTACCCCAGATCCTGTCTTTGTATATACAACTCTTGACGCACATCGTACTCGTCGCAGAATTCTCCGGCGTGTATGGTGGCTGCTATCCTTGAAAGAACGGGTTTTGATGTCCTAACCCTATGTAGGTGCATCGGACCATCACCTGAGGAGAGCCGCCGAGCGACGTGGCAAGTTTGGTCCGCGGTGGGCGCGCGGCGCTAGCGCGGCGCGACGACTTCCTTATCGTCGCCTCTCCCTCCCTCTCTGTTTGTTCTCCTTTTTTTGTGCAGTCTACCTGTCGTGCTATACGTGTGCTTTAAATTATATTCTGTTTTTTGCTTGCTCAGGTGTGTGTGAACACGCGAGGAATGCGACTTCAGCGGGACACGTTGACCCTCACCTAGTCAATGACAGGTGCACCCGCTTTTTGGTCGGCCGCACACTAACTGTGCCTGACGTGTCCTAGAGCTCACTCCGCCTATTCCGCGTGTCCCAGGTGGAAACGCCGCCATATCTCTCTCTGGGACACGATTTTTCTGGCGGGGGGCTACCCTTGAAGTCGTGTCCCATGTCGAGTCAGCTCCTTACCTCCCATGGGACACGACTGATCTTGTGTCTGGCATGAGCTTGGTGAGTGATATCTTATCATGTTCTGCTCTCGCTTATACCCTTTATTTACAGCTTCTCACGCCAACATGGTCCCTTTTTCGTCGTCCCTCCCCACCTCCACCTTCCCTTGCCTCCTACCACCACCCACCGTCGTCCACGACTGGCTGCCTCCCTCTTGACACCTGAGTTTTCGCCTGTTGTTAGCCACACCGGCTCTTGGACATCGCTCGCTGGCATCGTTCACGCTCCTCGTCGGGTGCCTGCCGTCGCAGCGCACCAATCAATATACCTCCGCCCACGGCTGTTGAACGGCCTTCTGCGAACACTCGACATCTTCTCTGCACTTTCCCATGCCCTCGGCGAGGCCGTGGCCCGTCCCCACTCACCAACAGGTAAGAGTAGCCAGCATGTAGCTTCTCAGCGTCAGCACACTCACTCATGTGTGCTGCCAGCCTGACCCATACTATGGCCATGAAGAGGCCGCCACGGTCTGCACGCACTTCGTCACACACCTCTTCGCGTGCCCAGAACTCCCCCCAGTCTCGACGGCGAGTCCGAGAACGCTCTCGCCGCCGCTCGCCCTGTTCATTGCCTACGCGCTGCATAAGACACGGCTACACCACTCCGTCACTTTCGCGGCCCTGTACCTCCTCTTCCGCCTAAAATTAAGGTTCCCTGCAGCATACGGTTCGTCGGGGCACCGCCTCTTCATCTCCGCCTTCATGCTGGCCTCGAAGGTCCTCTGCGACGACGCATACTCCAACAAAGCGTGGGCTGTTGTAGGGCAGGGGCTATTGACACTCACGGAGGTCAATCAGATGGAGCGGGAGATGTGTTGGTACCTTGGTTGGCAGTTGAATATCGATCCTGCCGAGCTCGAGGGGTTCGAGCACACGGTGCGGCACGACTTCAAGGGCCCCGGCCCTTACCCCACCCATACTCTCACCTCCCCTGTGCCCTCACACATGCCCTCGACGATGCCGTACATGTCTAGCGCCCCTGCACCTACCCCAATGTTTGTCACGGGCCGAATCCTGATCGTCACAGCCCCGTCGAAGTTGGGCTCACGGCCCATCCCGATTCCCAACCCAGAGCGTGCGTACCTCACGCCGCCCACGTCCCCCGACACTCCAGAGACTCGAGAAGCCTCGCACTCTCTGTCGACGTCGCCCGCCTCGTCCGCACCGCCATCGACGCCCCCAGGTGAGGTGGACCTCACAGTCAACAATGTCACCCCCGGCGGCTCAGCGCCCATGACCGCCACCAACCCGCTGCACCGTACCTCGAGCCCACAGCAGCAGCCGCAATGCTCCACTGGCTCGACCTCCAGGTCGAGCGCACCGCAGCAAGTGGCCCATCTTGGATGGGTGGCAAAGCGGCCGACGTGCGACGCGCTCTTCGCCATGGCATGCCCCGTCGCCTGGTAGGCGCATCGGCCTGCCCAATTTGCCCTCATCATCGCCTCCTGCCTGCATTGCACACTCATGCTCATGCTCATGCTCTTGCCCTCGTCGACGGCATGTGCCGCGCATTGGCGTAGGTGGTTACCAGTGAGGACCTGCACCCGCTGTGCAGGTGTGTCCCGTTTCGGAGCCTCGTATCACACAGGTCTCGCGTCTTTCTCGTGGTCGCTGTCCAAGTCGCTTTTCACCCAGTTTGCTCGCATTTGTGTTTGTAGTAAAGATTAGCACGAGTTGATCTCCAGTGAAAAGATGCAAAAGGGAGAACAAACTAATCCGACTGGTTTTACGAACCGGACCCATAAACCGACCGTAAACTGGCACCGGTCCAGTTCTGGTCTCGTGCGCGTGCGGGAAAACCGAGCGCGTTGATGGGGAACCCGAACGCGCGGGCCGCCATCAATCGAACTTGCACCTCGACTCTCACGCGTCGCGCGCCGACCCTCACGACCACCGAGCACGCAGGGCTCTTGTCGCGCCATCGGCCTCCGCGTGCCACCGCTAGGCGCAAGCGAATGGATACTTGAGTGTGTGACTGCACACAGAACATACTGATACAAGTACATTGTTAGGAAACGAAGCACATGCCCGAAAAGCTACAAGCGAGCTCACGGATGGGCACGGCCGGACATCGAGCATAGGAGCAGCAAAGAGGCAAGTATTTACTTTGTCCAACCTTGACAGCAGGCTCATCACGTTCGTCGTGGAGGATAGCGACATTGACGGCGCAGGATCATATCCGCTGTTGTGCAACGTCTGGTGCCGTGGACCTATCCACCGCCGATAGCACGTTGTGTCCGCAGTAAGAAGTCGACAGATTCAAGCTCAAGGGACTTGCGCGCTCCCGTAGTCCCGCGCATGGACATGCCGCCACCCTCGTTCTCTCGCGCTCTCGCTCGCGCATTTTGTTGCTCGCAGCGTCGAATGCGTACCCAATCGAATGCATACTCGCCATTTCATCCTCGCGCACAGATACGCGCCCTCCTCTTGGGCACGCCATCACACATGGAATCATCCCCACTCGCAGCCCCGCACGCGTGCACGCGTGTGCTGCCGCACGCCACTGCCGCGTCGTTTGCAGTGCATCACGTGTCAATTGAAGTGCAACTAGTGGTGGGCATGGCCCGGCTTGGCCTGCAAG